>CM044434.1:23352623-23370848 GCA_024363595.1 Xenopus borealis | reverse complement strand
CATTTCAAAAAAGGGGCTCTGTAGGCTGACCAATGCATGTTTATTATTTTTGTGCAGAACTTAAAACCTCTCTGAATTATTCATGGAAGGAGACTGGCAGCTTTCTCCTAACAAAGCAGCCGGCACAGAATGTCTGCACATAAGGCAACAGGCCTATCTGTTCTAGAAAGAGAGCCTTGCCAGAAAAAAAAGCGACAGCAACAAAAACTGTAAGCAGATGCACTGTGCAGACAAACCTAAAAAAAGAGCCTTGGAATACTACTGAAAAACCCATCAAACCCAATTATAACCTTCAAAAACCTATAGACCAGGAGCCACTGTCGATCCTCTTTCATAAAGAAACATACCATTATATTTCTGAAGGTGTCCCTGGCAAACATTTCTGCAACTCCACTGTTCACCGTTTGTGCCTGCATATCTTTTAAAAATCAGAGAAATCGTTTTTGCTTTTGCCAGACTCGCTTTCCAGTCAGAGCACCGCTGATATTCCAGCGCCAGTGTAAAAGATGAAGGGACATCGGATTTAACCATTTAATATTCATAAAGTTGAATATGGGCATCTAAAAATGACCTAACAATTGGCACTGCTAGTTTCTTGAAAAGCAATGGACACAACAGAAAAATGCTATGGATTTGTCCCAACTATAACAAAAAAAAATTACCGAACATAAATAAATCTTTGTAAATTTGTAAAATAGAAAAAAACCTGCACAGGCATTTGCCAAAAATCAGCCTGGCTGGAAAATGTAATTTGACAAGGACCAAAGAAGCACATTGATATCATCTTCTCTTGAAGGAAAATTATACTCCAAAATGAATACTTGAGCAACAGATAGTTTATATTAAATTAAGTGACATATTAAAGAATCTTAAACTGGTATATATATTTAAGTAACTATTGCCCTCAACAACTCTTGCCTTGAACCACAATTTTGTGATGGTCTGTGTGCTGCCTCAGAGATCACCTCAGACATGTTAGACCTCCAGTCACTCCAGCCTTTATACATTACATTTTTGCTTAACTTAAGTTGGCCATACAGGGACCGATAAAAGCCGCTTCCCCAATCAATGTCTGGCAGATGTCGATCGGACGGAACTAAAAATTCTTTCTGATCGCTGCCGCATCTGTTTGTTGATGTGGTACCGTGATCCGACCAACCGTTGACACGTTGTTCTGTTCTGATCATTGGGCCCTAGGGTCCACGATCGGATCAGCCAGATATCATGCAGAGATCCGCTTGTTTGGCAACCTTAACTATATTAGAATATAATATAATATAATTAAGAATAGTCAATATATTAACTATATTAGAAATATTTTTTTATTTTGTGCAGCCTATAGATTTACCCAGTTTTTATTTTTATACTGAACAAATCCTTTAATGGGTCTCTGACATGCAGTGATCAGAGCGATTAGATTAGGCCGACTGGGCACATGGATAGCCAAATTGGGCAAAAATCTACCAGTTTCATGACCTAGCCTAGTTGTATGGCAAGCTTTGCCGAGTCTTAAAGTAAATATTAGGGATGCACCGAATCCAGGATTCGGTTCGGGATTCGGCCAGGATTCGGTCTTTAACAGCAGGATTCGGCCGAATCCTTCTGCCTGGCCGAACAGAATCCGAATCCTAATTTGCATATGCAAATTAGGGCCAGGGAGCTAAATCACGTGACTTTTTGGCACAAAACAAGGAAGTAAAAAATGGTTTCCCCTTCCCACCCATAATTTGCATATGCAAATTAGGGTTCGGATTCGGTTCGGTATTCGGCCAAATCTTTTGGGAAGGATTCGGGGGTTCGGCCGAATCCAAAATAGTGGATTCGGTGCATCCCTAGTAAATATCAGAGTGCAGATTTTTGCAGCTGATTTCTCAGTGGACTCCTATGGAATGCTGCCTGCTGAATTCCCCAATTGACATTTGTTTTGAGTGGAGGCTGCAGCATTCTACAAAGTCTCTCACTGTCACACAAACCCATTCACTCACATGAGAAGAGCCTGCTGCGTTTCCCACAGTCTTTTGGATGATCCACACACAGAGTTCAACCTGCTGCATTTCTCACAGTGTCCTACTGGACTCTTTCTGGCTGCAAACTGGATTACAAGGATGTCTCGGGAGTTTCACAATGCAAGAAAGTCTGTATGGCTCCAGCATTATCTAACTGAAATTTGATATAGTTATATTATTTTTATTCGACTTGGGGTGAACTTCAGTAGCAGTAAAAGGAAATCCAGCATAAGGGGGAACAAGCAATACAGGAACGGGACCCGTTATTCAGAATGCTCAGGACCGATCTTTTTCCAAAATCGCAAATAGGAGCAGGCGATTCTACATTAAAGCAACTGGAAGGCAGGAGGAAGTGGTTCGGGGAGATTAGTCGCCTCAAAGAAGAGGCAATTAGTCACCAGGCAACAAATCTCCCCGAATTTTCCAGTGTGGACTAAAGGCCCCCCATACACGGGCCGATAAAAGCTGTCGACAGACCGAGTCGGCAGCTTATTGGCCCATGCGTGGGGCCATCAGACAGTCTTCCCCGATCGATATCTGGCTGAAAGTTGGCCAGATCTTGATCAGGCAGGTTAAAAAATCCTGTCGGATCACAGCCGCATCTGTGAGTGTATGTGGTGCTGCGATGCGACCACCCGTTTCAGATGCATTAGGATCCGATCAGCAGGATATCGCCCACTTCAATGTGGGTATATCAGGGAGCGATGTCGCCAAACGAGCAGATCTCAGAGTCTGTGGCCACCTTAACCCTTACGGAGCATTTGCTTTTTAGATGGGATCAGTGACGCGGATTTGAACGATGTCCGAAGAAAAAGGCAAATAATAATAAAACTATAAAAAATAAATATCAATTTACAGGTTGCTATAACATACTAAAAGTTAACTTAAAAGGTGAACAACTTTAAGTCTACTAGAAAATCATGTAAATGTTAAATAAACCCAATAGGCTGGTTCTGCTTCCAGTAAGGATTAGTTATATCTTAGTTGGATCAAGTACAATGTACAGGTATGGGACTTGTTATGCAGAATGCTCAGGACCTGTGCTTTTCCAGATAATGGATCTTTCCATGATTTGGATCTTGATACCTTAAGTCTACTAGAAAATCATGTAAACCTTAAATAAACCCAATAGGCTGATTCTGCTTCCAGTAATAATTAATTAGAGCTTAGTTTGGATCAAGTACAAGCTACTGTGTTATTATTAGACAAAAAGGATAGTTTTTAAAACTTTGGATTATAATGGAGTCTAACAGACTGCCTTTCTGCAATTCGGAGCTTTATGGATAATGGGTTTCCGGATAACGGATCCCATACCTGTACTTCATAGTCTGGAAACTATGGAATGCCCTGCTGTGCCAGGATGTCTGGGAATATCTGGAAAGAACCAGAACTCCATGCACTCTCCCTGAAAGAATAAAACACGTAATGGGCGGACTGGCTGCAGATAAGCATGACAAGCAATAAATAAGGAATGTGTAGTACGGCTAAAAGTCACATAACTCAGACAGGAATGCCCAAGCCTTACAGCCCTCCAGCTGTTGCTGAACCAGATCTACCAGCTTGCTTGCAGGGAGTTGCACTGAAGAGCCAGATGGGTGCTGCCCTGCAACAGCAGAGGTGCTGTTTGAAATTAAGGGTAACCTTGCATCACTATCATTCAAAAGTGGTCAGCCAACATGCCATGACTCCCCAAAAAGCCAAGGGCATTCTGTATCCACATATACAAGCTTAACAAATCATTTGTTGCATCTATAGGTAACCATACACTGAGAGGTCCGCTCGTTTAGCGATCAACGAACATATGCAGCAGCGATCCAACAGGATTTTTAGTCCCGCCTGCCCCTTTTCCAGATTTCCAAATTAGGATCGCACTCCTGGCAACAGACTCACTTAATGACTTTATCCACCCGTCTCAGACATCACTAAACCGCCCCTGCCCGGTCCCACTCACAGCAGAAGGTGACAACCCTATGTCACATGCTCCATTAAAACTTGTGTATTATAAGCAATATACCGTAGAGGTATAGGACCCGTTATCCAGAATGCTCGGGTCCTGGGGTTTTCTAGATAATGGATCTTTCTGTAATTTGCATCTTAATATGTTAAATCAGTGATCCCCAACCAGTGGCTCATGAGCAACATGTTGCTTTCCAACCCCTTGGATGATGCTCTCAAAGCAGGTGTTTATTTTGGAATTATTGGCTTCAACGCAAATATAGTTGCATAAAAACCAGGTATACTGCCAAACCAACCTTCCTGTAGGCTGCCAGTCCTCACAGGGGGTACCAATAACCAATCACAGTCCATTTTTGGCACCCCCAGGAACTTTTTCGCTGCTTGTGTTGCTCCCCCAACTTTTTCACATTTGCATGTGGCTCACGGGTTTAAAAGGTTGGGGACCGCTGTGTTAAATCTATTAGAAAATCATGTAAACATTAAATAAAACCAACAGGCTGGTGTTGCTTCAAATCAGGATTAGTTCTATCTTTGTTTGGATCAAGTACAAGGTACGGTTTTATTACTACAGAGAAAAAGAAAATAAAATAATTTAAAAAATTTTTGGTAAAATGCAGTCTATTGGAATAATGTAATTATTCCATAATTCAGAGCTTTTCTGGATTATGTGTTTCCAGATAAATAGGAGAACGTGAGACACCTTAGCATATAATGGCCTGCAGAAATGCTATCGGTCTTTGGTCTTGAGCCTTTGACTGATACTATTCTAATATTTTGTGGTAAACCATAAATGATTTCCTGTGTAATGTAGAAGTCGGGGGCTATTGCGGTACCCTGTGGGTCGAAGTTCCGGGTGCGGGTATAGATGTGGGTTGACGGTTCTTCTCAATAGCAATTTTTATTCATTTTTTTCAGATCACGCCTACTTCAGATGATGCCACTTACAGTGAGTGACAGCACTTCCTGATTGTTGATGGTCAGCAGGTTGCAGGTCTGAGTAGCATATAAGGTACTTGTGGGTCGGTTGTCAGGTAGGGGGTCCAGGCAGGTAAGAATGCAGTTTGTGGTTGCAAAAAATGGACCCGCACAGGACTCTACAGCAAGTGAATCAAACAAGTACAGCTCACATTACAGTCAGAAACTTTGGTTTAGGTCAAGTATTACCCAGCAGCTAGTGTGACTCCCAGCATCATCAGAGAGCCACTGGAAGCACTCAGACAACTATGATTAATGAATGTGTTGCAGTTTTTTTATGCAATACATTTCCAGCAGTAACTTGTTTATACCTACCCAAGCCTACAGCGTACTAGCTGGTTCCAGCCCCATGCTTTGTAAGGGCTTGTGTAAAAAATGAGTAAGGGGTGAGCAATATGGATTCTCCTGTGTGTAGTCAGCTGTAGGCCCCAAGCACACACTGTAAGCCCCATTTTTTTACTGCAAGAATTTAACAGAGCCTTTCACGTCAAGTAATATCATGTAAGCTGCTCACCGATCATCTATGATCACATGAATCGAGTTATCTAGCAATAAAGCAAGTCCGCAACTGCTTTATCCTTAATATATTACTTAGAAATAGTCCGTTTTTAAGGCGAAATAATCCAGTGACCAGTGTCTCAGTATTTTCTACAAGAAGAACCAGTTGAGCAACTAGGTCAGTCAAAGGAATGTGATAGTTCGAAAGCATTTCTCAATCTCAGATTCTCCTATCCCTATATTACAACTGCCCCCACATATTCTAGTAGTAGCAGCAAGCTTCATTACCAAAACTGGACTATTCTGCCCAAACCTCTAGGTCCATGTCACTGCCAAGAAACATATATCCTTATCTCTATTGGAGCACACATCAGCTACACTTCAGAATATGCTCCTAGGAGAGTATATACAGAGAGATACAGAGAGCGTATATACAATCTGATTTAGCCATGAAAGATATGGAAAGATATAAGGAAAGGCTAAAAGTAAGTAAGCTTTATCAGAAAGGTCTATATAAATATACCAGTAAAATCCCAAAGTAATGCTGTGAGCATGCTCAGTTTGCTCCTCTCCCCCTCCCTCCCTTCTGTTATCGGAGCCCAGAGCCATGAGTGAGCAGGAATAGGAGTCAGGCAGGAAGTGATGTCACACCAACCCAATATGGCAGCTGTTATCCTAGGCAAACAGAGAGAGGTTCTAGAGCTATTTACGGAGGTACGGTAAAACATTCTGCAGAATAAAATAGTGGTTATAGCTTGCACTATTATGGCTAATGTATTGGCCATCAACTGCTTTGGTAGCTTTCCTGTGTGCATCCTCCTGCATATAGGACCAATGGGAAAGCATTTCTGTTATTACAGGATCTCGCTTTAGAAAGGATCCATCATGTGCTGATTCTGTGTAAATATATTCTTGATGTATCAGGTATTTTACAATACATTTCCTATACATAGGGAAGAGCTGCAATGCTTTACTGCTTGGAGGCACCTGAACAGTTGCTCAATGAGCTACAGTTACTTCACACTAAGTTTCCGAGCTAAAGGTGTTCCAATGCATTTCTGCTGAAGGGAGAATCCAATCAGTTAGCACTGATTAATACAGCCTGCTCAGTTTAGAACTGTTCTGGACCCTCATGGAGACACCTATTTTAATTGAAATACATTACCAATAAACAAATATTACACACAATCATGCAACGATAAATACAACTGCAAATATAACCTTTGCTAGTCCTAAGATAAGTGCCAGCCTCTCAAAGCAACTGTCAATCACTCACAGGGCTTTGTGGGGCAGCCAAGTGTCATATCCCATAAAACCACAGCATTCCTGGATCCAGCACTTCTCCTTCAAGTTCCCTGTGTCAGTAGCCAAGTTCACTGGCTACAACCATTACCAGGAATAGGCCACAGCTCTCCCCAAGGTAAGAGTTGGCACTGCAAATAAAAGTTTGGCCACATGTCCCAATTCCATACTGCGAGGAATGAGACTCACAAGCAAGACAACCTTCCAGTACTTTGGCTGCGCTGAATATGAATAAGCAAAATGTAATTATAGCTGCATTTTTCCAAATTCTGCATGATATTTTTGGAACGCAACCTTACAAATGGTATTTCTGGGTAAAAACAAAATTGGTGCAATAGGAGATTCCATGAACTTGCTTTGATTAGTCAGGAGAATAAGCAAACTTGATATTTACAGAGAACATAGAGTACCCCCCACAGCTTTGTTCAAAGAAAAATAAAACTAATTTATTGAAGAAGAAAAAAAAAAACACCATGGTTTCTTGGCTATATACACACACACACACACGTACGGGATCCATTATCCGGAAACCCATTATTCAAAAAAAAAAAAAACATGGTTTGGGGTTAAAGGGGTTGTTCACCTTTGTGTTAACCTTTGATATAATTTAGAGAGCAATAGTCAGAAAACTTGCAATTGGTCTTTTTTATAATTTGTGTTTGATATTATTTGTTCAGCAGCTCTCCAGTCTGAAATTGCAACAGCCTTCTGGATGCTAGGGTCCAAGTTACCTTAGCAACCAGTGAGTGGTTTGAATGAGAGATGGCATATGAATAGTCCCCGAACAGAAAAACAATTGTTTTATGGCTGCTGGAGTTAGTGATCCCTATTTGAAACGACGAAAGGGTCAGAAGGCGGCAAATAATTAAAAACTATTTAAAAAAAATAAAGACCAAAAGTTGCTTAGAATTGGACATTCTAGAACATACTAAAAATGTACTTAAAAGGGTTTTCCACCTTCCAAACTTTTTTTCCAGTTCAGTTGTTTTCAGATTGTTCCCCAGAAATAAATAAATACCTTTTTCCATTACTTTACATTATATATTTTTTACTGTTTTTTCCAAAATCTAAGTTTAAAATTTAATGTCCCAGTTTCTGGTATTTGAGTCTGGCAGCTCAGTAATTCAGGTGCAGACTCTAAACCAGGGGTCCCCAACCACTGGACCACAGAGTCTAGCCCACAATTAGACTGTCCTTGCAAAAATCTTTGCCTCGACACCGGGCCAAAAAAAAAAACAAACCCTACTCTAAACGGTTACAATTTTGCAACATTTAGTTAATACATTTCTCAGCAGCATCTCTGGAGTATTAGCAACTATTGTTTCAATTCTAACAGCTGCCTGTAATGAAACCCAGAGATTCCACTCAGCAGGGATAAGATAAATGTATCAATTTAGAACAGCCCTCCCCCCACCCCCAAACTGCTTAAGGGCCGGTACACACGGGCGTTTTGGACCTGCGCTCCCCTGCGTTGCGTTTGGCTGCGCTCAGCCGCAGGGGAGCGCAGGTCTAGACGGACCTCATTTTGTTCAATGAGGTTGTACCCACGAGACGCGTGTAAGCGCCGAACGCAGATTCAGACGCAACATGCTGCATTTTTCCTGCGTTTGGCGCCTACATGCGTTCGTGTGAGTACAGCCCCATTGAAAATAATTGAGTGTGTCTATACCTGCGCTCCCCTGCGGCTGAACGCAGCAAAACGGAACGCAGGTAAAAACGCCCGTGTGTAAGTGCCCTTAGAAGGTGAAAATTTACACTTTACACGGTGACACATAGAAAATTGAAAAGTAATTTAAAAAGTCGTTATTTCTGGCGATCTATCTGAAACCAACCAGTTGTTTGAAGGTGAACTACCCCTTTAAAGGTTAATAATCGTTTTGAATTAACGTTTAGTAATTCAGTTTAATTTATTTATAGCTTTTTGTTCAGCAACTGCTATCCAGCTGCTACAGTTTAACTTACCTAAGCAATCTGGCAGTGGTTTGATTTAGAGACTAAAATACCATTAAGAGAAAGATACAAAGTAAAAATAGCAGTAAAATTGTGCCTCAAAGATCAATAGGTTTTTGGCTGAGGGCAGCAGTGACTCCTATTTTAAGCCAGAGGGAAAAAAATAATTTTGAAAGAAAAAATACAAACTGAAAAGCTGCTATGAGCAGGACATTCTGCAACTGAAAGTTAACTTAAACTACATCTAAGCAATACACAATACAGTGTGTGATGAATTAACGTCCTTCGATTGTAAGCTCCACTGGGCAGGACTATATAAGGAACAGACCACGAAGAACTGAAGTCTGCTGGGTTCCCCTATCAAATGAACTACTGAGGGCTCATAAACTGTCACAGAGGGAGGACATAATCTTGGGTGCAAGCATATGAATAGCCATGAACTTTATTTAGGGGATGGGGTTTTTAAAGAAAATTTGAGGAAAAAAAAAAAAAAAAAGTACAAGTGGTTAAAGGAAAACTATACCGCGAAAAGGAGTACTTGAGCAACAGATAGTTTATATCAAATTAAGTGACATATTAAAGAATCTTACCTACCTGGTATACATTTTTAAGTAAATACTTCCCTTTTCCATCTCTGTGTGCTGCCTCAGAGATCACCTGACCAGAAATACTGCAGCTCTAACAGGAAGAAGTGTCTGTTAATTGGCTAACTTTATAGTTTGTTTGGTATGTTTGTGTGCACCGTTGAATCATACGATCCCAGGAGGCTGTCCTTATTTTTTTTTTAAATGGCTATTTTCTATTTCTGATTACCCAATGGCACATGCTACTAAAAAAAAGTGTTATTATGAAAATGGTTTATTTACATGAAGCAAGATTTACATGAGCTGTTTTATGCAATATCTGTTTAGAGAGACCTACATTGTTCGGGGGTATAGTTTTCCTTTAAAGTAGGGGTGCAAATGAATCAATCCCAGAACAAATACGGGAACCACAAACAACTATGTAAGGTGTGGCCTTATAAACACAGACTGACTCACAGTACAGCACCTTATGCCATGTCATATGCCCTTGCCAAGGGATCTTCGCTCCTCAACGACTTTAAAAGCATTAAAAAGTGCATTGTAAGCAGTGTATTGTAAAACTGCATAACTAGATATTACTGGGCCCCACAGCAGATTATTTTTCAGGCCTCCAGGTTGACCAGTTTTTACCAATATTTATTAAAATTTTAGAACCTCGTGGGGCCCCTATACCACCTTTGCCATTTATGCCAGGATTGCCCTCCAGCTGTTGAGAAGGTGCTCAAAGGGGTATCAGACACTTCATTTAATACAGGTACGGGACCGGTTGTCCAGAATGCTCAGGACCTTTCCGTAATTTGGATCTTTATACCTCAAGTCTACCGGAAAATCATGTAGACATTAAATAAACCCAATAGGCTGGTTCTGCCTCCAGTAAGGATTAATTATATCTTATTCTGGATCAAGTACAAGGTACGGGTATGTTATTACAGAGAAAAAGGAAATCATTTTTTAAGTTTTGTATTTTATTATACTGGAGTCCATGCGAGGCAGCCGTTCCATAATTCAGAGGTTTCCCGGATAACGGATCTAATACCTGTAGTATGTTTTGTCAGACTATAGCCAGTCTTCTCTAAGCAGGGTGTTTGCTTCCATAACTGCAGCCCCGCACACAATACATATGCAACCACGTTGTATCATACAGACCATAGCTGAAAATCTGTATTTCAGCACCACTCCACTTCTGAGTAATTGAGAAAATGGGAACCATAAGTATATACATACACAAGAGAAATGTAGATATACATCGGATGGAACCTGAATGGCTGCACACACCCAGAAAAAACACAAAAAAAACCTCCCTTGGTTTATCGGATTCTCCCAGGACCATCTTGCTTTCAGGTACTCCCTCCAGCCTCACCCCTTCGGAAAAAAAGGCCTGTCCATATACTCCTCCTCACTTCTATGCTGAACCTTCATATGCAATTTGTGGCTCACTTAAAGGTCCGTCGATACTACATAGCAGGACCTCAAAAAAAAAAAAAAAAGCTGCACAACTTCTCCCATGTAGTCAGGACACAGTCCAACCAATCAAAATAAAAGACGATATCAAATCTGGGTGCCTGCAAATTCTCTGCATCATAGAGGTCATTAAAATAAATAAATATCAACTTGAACTGAAATCCCAGTTTTATATATTCCATGAATTCCGTTTCGTATCTTTTTCTGCACATTATCTTTGAGGTCAAAGTTCTGTTTTTTTCATGTATGTTGATTTTGAGATTGTTGCAGAACAAAAGAGGGGGGGGGAACGGAGAATAGGAGAGTGACCGTTGAAGCAGGGCAGTCCAATTTCAGTTCAAGCATCTGGGCTCACACACCCATGATTAATTCTTGCTTAAAGGGCAGTTCAATCTTAAAATTAATTTTCAGTATTGTGTAGATGCCAGCATTTTGTTTGTTACTTTTTTTTCTGCAGCACTCTGGCTTGGAATTTTCATTATCTAGTTGCTAAGGGATATTTACCTAGCAACCAGGGAACAGATTCAACAGAAGATGAATACCTATAAAGACTGAATACCAGGATAGACTGACTAAATTAATAATGAAGACTATTTGAAAAGTTATGTAAAACAGGTCCATGTATCGCGTATTAATGGTGAACAATCACCAATCATAATTAAACTGCTGACCAAAATTCCTTGCATCTTACCAAGACAAGTACAGGTATAGAAAGAACCAATTGCATGGAATAGCACTTGCCACAACCTTACAGTTTGGGTAGACAAGTGGCGTTAGACGCACAGCAATGTGAAGCTGGAACAAAAGACCAGACAAAAATGCAGCCCCAGTGCAGTATTGTCATCCAACGACCACCTACATCATCAATCTGACACTCAAATAAGAACTTCCAGTTAGCATTACAAGATTCCAAAATGTGTCGTCAAAAAGATAAAAAACAAGTTCTTGCTTTCGTTTATGAAATACTAACACGCTGTTGAGCTGAACAAGGTCCTGGGAAATACAAAAGTTAATATCAAAGGAGAACCAAACCTGTAATAGAAAAACCTTCCGCTGGGTAGCCCCCCCTCCCTCTCCCCCAGCTAGGGTTGCCACCTTTTTCCAAATTTCTTACCGGCCGGCTGGGGGCGGGGGCCAAAAGGGGCGGGGCCAAAAAGTGGCAGGACGTGAGGCGAGAAAGGTAAGTTTTCAGTGGTTTAAGGCAAGGCAAGGGCCTTTTTTTTTTTTAAAGGGGCATTACAAGTTTACCGGCAGCTACATTGCCGGTAAATTTGTAATACCGGCCCCGGCCTTGGCTGGTGTTTTACCGGCTAGGCCGGTAAAATACCGGCCGGGTGGCAACCCTACCCCCAGCCTACCTGCCACCCCTGGGCAAATGCCCCTAAACTTTTTACTTACCCCTCCTGCAGATTCAGGCCACGGGAGTTTACAGCAGACATGTTCTTTTTCGTAAGTAGACCGGCATTTTCGGAGCATGCGCAGTTGGAGGAAATTTCGAGTCCTGAACAACAGCGCATGTGAAGACGTCATGAAAATTTACGAAAAATGTTCATGACTTTCGGCGCATGCACAGTGGTTTGGATCCAGAAATTTACCCCAACTGCACGTGCCGAAACTTCCGAAAGACCGAAGAAAGAAGACGGCTGCCATGAACTACCGTGGCATGAATCTGCAAGAGGGGTAAGTAAAAAATTTAGGGGCAGGTAGGTTGGAGGAGGCCCACCCAGGGGATGGTTTTTTTCTATTACAGGTTTGGTTCTGCTTTAAAGGATACACAGATATACATTACAGCTCAATCTCTCTGTGTGCTAAATCTCTGTGTTGGGTTAAAGGACCAGTAACATCCAAAAATGGTATTGTTTTAAAGTAATAAAACTATAACACAATGTTGCCCTGCACTGGTAAAAGTGCAGTGCTTGCTTCAGAAACACTACTATTGTTTATATAAATAAGCTGCTGTGTAGCCATGGGGCAACTACTCAAAGGAGAAAAGGCTCAGGTTACACAGCAGATAAGCTCTGTAGAACATAATATTATCGGTTATCCATTACTTATCCTGTGCCATATAGCCGTTTTTTAATTTCCGCCATTGCTACTTAGCAGCTTGTTTATATGAACTATAGTAGTGTTATTGAAGCAAACACATCAGTTTTAACAGGCAGGGCAACACTACATGATATTTTCTTAACTTTAAAACACTTTCATTGTTTGGTGTTACTGTTCCTTTAATCCCAGTATATTACAGTTCCAAATTACAGTATCATACCTATTAGATTACAGTCATACATTCCAATCTACAGTGTAACGAAAATCTCATTACAGACTAAGAAATAATACAGCTGTACAATGCAATCTACAGTATCACTTCCAGTGCAGTCTCAGTCTCAACTACAGTGCGACTCCCATTACATTAGCTTTACAGTCCAAACAGTGCTGACTATCACATTACACTTCAAGCTACAGTATGTACAGCCCAATCTACATACAGTCCAAAATACAGTGTTACTCATTATGTTACAGCCACACAGAAAAATGGTGTAATGATCACATTACAGTCCAAGCTACAGTATACATTCTCAGCTACACGGTCACTCCCATTACATTAGTCCGATGGTCCAATCTACAGTGGGAACTAACCTCACATTTTAGATTGGACTATGACTAATGTAATGGGGATGATACTGTAGCTTGGACTGTAACATGGTTAGTTACACTGTAGATTGGACTATGACTGTAATGTAATAGGGATGATACTGTAGCTTGGACTGTAAATAACATTATGTAACAGTCCAAGCTACAGTATCATCCCCATTACATTAGTCATAGTCCAATCTACAGTGTAATCAACCTCACATTACAGTCCAAGCTACAGTATCATCCCCATTACATTACAGTCATAGTCCAATCTACAGTGTAACTAACTTCATGTTATAGTAAAAACTACAGTATCATCTTCATTACAGTCATAGTCCAATCTACAGTGTAGTTAACCTCACGTTACAGTCCAAGCTACAGTATCATCCCTATTATATTACAGTCATAGTCCAATCTAAAGTCTAACTAACCTTACAGTCCAAGCAACTGTAACATCCCCATTACATTACAGTCATAGTCCAATCTACAGTGTAACTAACCTCACGTTACAGTCCAAGCTACAGTATCATCCCCATTACATTAGTCATTGTCCAATCTAAAGTGTAACTAACCTCACGTTACAGTCCAAGTAAAGTATCATCCCCATTACATTAGTCATTCCAATCTACAGTGTAACTAACTTCATGTTATAGTAAAAGCTACAGTATTGTCCCCATTACATTAGTCATAGTCCAATCTACAGTGTAACTAACCTCACGTTACAGTCCAAGCTACAGTATCATCCCCATTACATTAGTCATAGTCCAATCTAAAGTGTAACTAACCTCACGTTACAGTCCAAGCTACAGTATCATCCCCATTACATTAGTCAGTCCAATCTACAGTGTAACTAACTTCATGTTATAGTAAAAGCTACAGTGTTGTCCCCATTACATTAGTCACAATCCAATCTACATCACATTGCAGTCCAAGCTACAGTAAGTACAGTGGTACAATATACACTATCATTCCTAATGCATCCATACAGCCCCATCTACAGTGTCACTGCCGTTATATTCCAAACATTCCCATTACATTCCAGCCATACAGGCCAATCAAACAGTGTAAGTGGCATTAGAGTGCAAGCTATGATGCTACAATTTTACTTCTAGTTCACACACCAATACAATCCTACAGCAGAATCTATGAGCCTGTTACTACCCTTTAGCCAGTTGCAATTTTATTGCAGTCATCACCATATCCCAATATATAAACCCAGGAGTTTATCATTCCCAATCCTTCCCAGTATTATTCCCATGCCATTCCAGTCTATCATGCTACAGTTCAAGATAGAATTGCCACACCATTCCAGCCCAAGTTATTGCATTCAGCACATTCCCAGCCAGTATTCCCATGTCATTACTACACCAGCTGTAATCCCAAGCCTTCCCATCTGTACTCCCCATCCCATTACACCTCCATGAGTGTATCACTCCGCGCGCTAAGAGGCTAGTCCCCTTGCATGTGAGGTAATACTGCCGAACCCAATCCCAGAGTGCCTAGCGAGCCCCTGGCAGGCGTCAGCACACGCAATGTGTGTAACCCCACTCATCCCGCAAGTTAAATCAAGCCCACACAGAAACTAGCATACTTACCGCCTGGACTTGCCCCAGTCACATTCATTCAGCAGCAAAGCCCGGTTCCGTCTGCAGCTACTTTCTCGCTGCCTTCACCCACCCTTTTTTTTCTTTTTTACCCTTTTTCTTTTGCTTCAGGATCTTGTTAGAAATAATGGAGGTGAAAGCTCCGCCTATTATATCGTGTCATCGCGTCACATGACCAGTCCGGGCCAAAGGTAACCCTTTCGCAACCTGGTCTTTACCTTACAAGGATTCCAAATACCCATAGAGTTGAAGTACTATCCTGAAATGCAATGTACGTTGTGGTAAACAATAAGCATTTCTCCACAAAACCAACTTTAAATTACTGTTATGTTTAGGTTTTGTTGTAATGGCCTCTTTTTGTAAGCATTCGCATCATTTTCTTAATAGAATTACTCTAAAGCGGAGTTGCTATGGGTAACTGCTGCACACGTTAGTAAATTATGCCCAAATGGAGTTTTTAGTCAGTCTGTGGAATTACTTTTTGCTGAAGCCAGGAGTAAAAAGCATGAACTCCCTGAAAAACCACACACACAAAATTTGCCAACTCATTAGTTGTGTACAGTCAGGTCCGAACTGAGAATTAAAATAGGCGCTGGTATTTCAGGTACACTTAGGGTTGCCACCTTTTCTGGAAAAAATGCCAGCCTTCCTATGTTTTTGTGGTTCTTCCCTATAAATAACATTGACATCAAGCAGTCCATTTGATGCTGTTCCACAATAGAGAGGAAGAGGGAGCCAGTGTTTCATTAGTAAGCTAGTTTCCCCAAGCAAAAGGTGCTAAACACACTGGTCTCTGCTATGTCATAGTATGCAAATGATCTCCGGGACTAGTCCAAGATATAAGGTCAGCTCAGTAAGCTAAGGGGCGGGGCTTCACTCTGCACCAGGAAGAAGGTGAAACAAGCTGCTGATAACACAGAAACCAGAGCAGACTTGCAGCAGGGACTAAGGTACATTAATTTGAGGGGCTGTTTAGAGCAAATTTACAGATAGAAAAAAAAAACGTTTACTTGTTCTTTAAACACTTTTGAGCAGATAATTTCTGCTGTAGTGCCTCATTCTTGTACACTCATTTTTTTGGATCATATATGCACCCTAAGGCGGAGGTATAACACAAGAATAGTGGCCAAAGATTCATCAGACTGCTAAGTTTTAGGACTCCCAGTAATACCCCTTTTTTTCTTTTCTCCTTTGAGAAGGCTGCCCCATAGCTATACAACAGCTTATTTATATAAACAATAGTAGTGTTTCTGAAGCTAATATATTAATAAAAAATAGCAAATGGTTTTAAAGTGATTTGTCCATGTTATACTTTTGTTTTTTCTTTCTGCACTGCTGGTTCTACCACTTGAGACAATGTAACAGGAGTCATTAGCTGGCTTCTGCTACACCCTTTTTAATAACCTGAGACAGCAGGGCAGAGAGGGGGATGTAACTAATACTGCTTTAAATAGTAGTAATAGTTACAAAGAAATGTAAAAACACTAAAAATGTGTCATTGATGGATACTGGACAATTAGTAAAGTGAATGTCATTGTATTCATCAGCAAATAAATTGCCTTAGGGTAAGGCCACACGGGAAGATTTTGGGGAGATTTGTCGCCTGGCGACTAATCTCCCCGAATGGCTTGCTAGTATCTTGCACTAAAGTCGCCTGCACCTATTCACACGCTGCAAAGCGATTTTCGGGTGCAAGATACAAGCAAGCCATTCAAAGACATGGCGTTTTGTCGCCAGGTGACTAATCTCCTTGAATCTTCTCGTCTGGAGAAGTCTCATATAAAGGTATTCTCACTATTGGCCTAACAAATACACTTGGGTGACTAGCCAGCTTACTACATACATCACACCCAATAATTGCTAATTAAAAACATATATATAAAAAAATTGGAAACCTTTTAATGAACAAACTTTAAGTTAGAGATCACTGTGAGTAAATGTTGCTGCCTCAACAAAATAAAGTGCAGATATCTGGCTGACCTTACTACAATAATCATTTCTAAAGACCATAAACAGAGTTGTTTGTTGCACCTAGCTTCACTCACCTAGGAGCCTGCGGCTATCTTTAGGTAACATTTCTGGAAAAACTGGACTGGAGCCTCTTTCGCTGTATTGGCTGGGTAATTTAGATGGTCACGTCATCCCTTCACTGAAAGTGCAAAACTTCAGAGGAGTTACCCCTTCCACTCTCCAAAATGTGACAACTGTGCAAACACAAGAAGTAGTATTTAAAAAAAGACAGCAGACCCGGTGAGAGCAAAAATATAGGAGGGTTTGATGAATCCCTGACTGATCCTAAATGTTACAATGTGTGTGCAAACAGGATATGGCTTTTGGGGTGGCCCTAAAATGTTTTTTGTGGGGTTTCGGGTAACTAAGTAAAACGACTTTTAATTTCCCAAAATATACTTTGCTATTTTTTGTTAGCAGCAACTCGAGTATTTACTAATTCCTGTGATACCTTTATGTCAGAATTGTCATCCCATCCAAAATGAAGGGCTTGGTTACCAATAACCCCTTATGATATGTGACAACTTAACTCTTTCTGTGCCGCCACACAGATCAACCAGTAGCAAAAAAAAATACTGTGTGAATGACTGCTTTTATGCCACCATCTTTTAGGGTAATGACAGAACTTTAAAGGGGTTGTTCACCTTTGAGTTAACTTTTAGTACAATGTAAAGAGTGATATTCAGAGACAATTTGCAATTGGTTTTCATTTTTTATTGTTCGTGGTTTTATAATTATTTAGCTTTTTATTCAGCAGCTCTCTAGTTTGCAGAGTCAGCAATTTGGTTTCTAGGATACAAATGACCCTAGCAGCCCTGCATTGATTTGAATAAGAGACTGGAATATGAATAGGAGATGGACTGAATAGAATGATAAGTAATAAAAAGTAACAATAACAATACATTTGTAGCCTTACAGAGCATTTGTTTTTAGATGGTGTCAGTGACCCCCATTTGAAAGCTGCAAAGAAACAGAAGACAATTGCAAATCATTAAAAAACTATGAAAAATAAATAATGAAGACCAATTGAAAAGTTTCTTAGAATTGGCCCTTCTGCAATATACTAAAAGTTGAAGGTGAACCACCCCTTTAAATTAAAAATGAAAAACCACGTTTGTTTATACATTTCTCTTATCTACATAGTTCTGACTCTTGAATCAATGTAGCAGCAGGTCTCCTAAGGGTCTGTTAATCAGCTGGCTTCTGCTACATTGTTTCAGGAGTTAAAACTAGTAATACGGAACA
>CM044434.1:23327328-23339427 GCA_024363595.1 Xenopus borealis | reverse complement strand
GGTGAGGGGCCACATTGGTGGTCAGGGTTGAGGGGCCCGCATTGCTGGTCAATGGCACTTACCTGCAACTAGGGGGTCTCTCTTCTTCTCCAGTGGCGACATCTTCTCCCCCAGTGGTGACCTCTTCTCCTGCAAGGTCTTCTCCTTCCTCCTGTGGGGTCTTCTCCTTCCTTGGCAGGGTCTTCCACATCCTCACAGTTTCCAGGAAGCAGGTCCTTCTCCAGTGAAGTCTTCTCTCTTCTGACTGCAGGCGTAGGCTTCCGGCGGTTTAAATAGAGTTGCACCAGGGCGTACTGACGTCATGTGTACGGACAGTACGTAGCGGTTACTTGCGGTGTGGCCGGGCCCCCCTTACAGGTCAGAATCCTTTGGGCCCGGGTGTACTGTCCTCCCGTGACCCCCTGATGGCAGCTCTGGCTGATACAGAAGCACAAAACCTAATGTACAACATTTCTAGCTACTTTTTTAGTTAAGGTTTAGCTATCCTTTAAGTAGATGTAATAATAGCAATGGGGCCACTAAATGATATCCCACAATCCATATTGGAATAAAAATAGTATATTACACAAACGCTGATTCCAAATGTAACAGATCAAGCACCATTTTATTGAGTTGGTATAATTAATAATAATACCTCACTGGTGCTCTGTAATCGCAGTGAGAATGATGACAGAGCTTTTTCATTAGGAAATGACTACTGTTAATATTGAGGGAGTAGACACTTTAGATAATATTAAGTGTAAAAATAAAAACTGGGTAAATAAATAGGCTGTGCAAAATAAAAAATGTTTCCAATATAGTTAGTATATGTATAAAGGCTGGAGTGACTGGATGTCTTAGCATAATTTGATGCAAAGTACCAATGAAGAACTTTTTTTACCTGTGAAAAAGTGAGAGCGAGGGATAGCAGCAGGGGACAGACTCACAAATACCACTAGATGGCATCATAGCACCAATGCAGAAGCACCTCCAAATGTATTGCCAGTTGATCAGAATCCATATCTGCAATCTGGGCTTTGTCTTTGTATGAAAACCTGAAATTGTACCTAATAGTCCAAAAGCAATGAATAGTAAACCTGCCCTTTTAAGAGCTGATCTAGAATAAGGACATCAGTCAGGGCTATATTGTATATGGTCAGAGACCACCTTGGTGGTTTCTAATACCCTTATAATCTACAATCTGGTCATTTCCCTATGGGACCAGACTGTAAATTATATTCTTATAATACACAAAAGCCGTAAATATCTTGCAAATGATATCCTTATAAACGGTGAGTTCTGATGTCATCAGTTATAAATGGTGAGTTCTGATGTCATTTCTGTCACATGACTCACTGAAACTTGTGTATTATAATAAATAAAGTACCCCCATTTGCAAAATATGAGGATATTAGAAGTTACATTGGAGTTCCATGACCTGTATAAAAACACTCGGCCTTCGGCCTCGTGTTGTTATATGGTCATGAAACTCCATGGTAACTTATAATATCCTTATATTTTACAAGAGGGGGTACTTTATTCACTATATAAACAGCGTCTTCTGACGTCAGAATTTGAGCTGCTCGTCTGAATTAGACGCTGGCGACCAGATTTTGACACCGCCGAACACTCTGACACCCCTTCTGGCATTTCACACAAACTGTAGATTATAATGCATGATGTACCCCCTACTGAAATGTATAAAGATATCAGAAGTCACCTTGGAGTTATGTGACCTATATATAAGCACTTGGCGTGCGGCCTCATGCTTTTATATGGTCACATAACTCCTCTGTATGTTAAATGTGTCATGACTAGGGACTAATTGAAGAAACTGTGTTATCTAAAGTCATCTTAACTCATTTAATGCATTTAACCTTTTCATTAGCATACCAAAGCACCATTGTTCACAATGGTGAACACTTTAATTAGATGGGATGCTATGACACAATTTCTGTGTTAAATGGGAAAAGTGGGATATCTGAGTTTAGTTATTCTGTGTCAAACACACAATCCAAAGTGGCTTCATCACAAAGGATTAAAGTGTCCAGCTAGTAATAGATAAGCATGGGTTACACTGAGACCTACACACCAGGACAGGGCCTTCGCCAGGTGGAAGATATCCTTTAGGAGGTAGTATAACTACAATACCCAGGCAAACTGTACACTAAAAGATGAAATGGGCGACAGGAGGTTAAAAAAGGTAGATGTTTATTAGCATAAGCAATTTCCCCAGGTTTGTACGTAGGAGCATCCAAAGAGTAGCAGAGTAGTTGAAATCTTGCAGATTTTCATACAACAAATCACAGGTAAATATTCCTCAGAGTCCTGATAGGCAAGGGTACATCAATTCCATACAAAGTGCCTGCTGCTGCAATGTGACTGATTGGAACACCAGTGTAAGGCTGGAAAGCTGCTGCTAAATCCTAATCCTTAATACAATGATATCCCTGAATAAAAGCATCACAGGGGAAGCTTTGTAGGAAGATCTCTTCCTGCTAACACTCCTCATTGGAACATGCACTGTTCATTCTAAATACTACTAACTATCTTTCTTTCTCTAGAAAGACTATTACAGTACTACCCTGCACTTGCTATCCCTCGTTCACAGGGTGGCCTGGTCCCCGACTTGGATCACTAACAGTTGGAGGTCCTATTACGGCATGTGGCTTACTGGGGACTTGTGGATCCCAGGCTCTAAGAGCAACAAGCTTGATGAGTACCAATGAGTACCAATGAGCAGCCAAAGAGGAAGTGGCCACTCCTTTCCAGCACTATAAACTGTGTGGCAGGAAGTGGTCATAACACTCTTGGCTATAACTAGTATACACTTGAAACATAAACTTCTGCCTAGTAACAGAGATCAGGGACTCCATAGGTGCCAAACAGAAACCTATGGGTCCCTACACTACTAAAAAATTTTGAGACAGGCATGCACAAAAAATTACGGAGTGAAGAGAAAATTTGTAAAAAAAAGGGTAGGAATTTATTTTCTGTTCATGGTCTATAAAATCCAATGGTGGGAAATTGCTAGGAACTGCTGGCACACTGCAAGTATGGCACAAGGAAGGGGCATGGCACTAAAATGCCTTGTGCTCCATCAGCCTTATGAAGGGATCTGTGGCTGTAAAGAAGTGAATAGAATATACTAGAAAAAAGCTTCTGTAATTTGATTTATACCAAAATTTCTTTTTTACTTGCCTTATAAGTTTTTTTTTCCTTTTTTGACAAAAACTGTTCACCTGCCTGAATATGTCATGATCAAGAAGCCCTTTCTGTATCTGTACTGTGTCTGTACTGTGCCATCCAGTGGCAGTAAAGAGGAACTGTAGGAGGTTTGTGGTCTTAACGGGAGCAAATTGATTCTTTTATATTTAATTTTTAAATCTGACATGGGGCTAGACATATTGTCAATTTCCCAGGCAGTGTCGGACTGGGACACCAGGGGCCCACCCAAAAACCGTAGACCAGGGGCCAACCATAAAACCTTAGACCAGGGGCCCACTCTCCATACCAATATTCTTCATCTCCTCAATCAACCTCTATTCTCCTAGTTTGTTCTCTTTACATACTATAATCGATTATTCCATCTATTTAGCCTCTTTGTTCTCATATAAATAGGGAATGGCCATGAAATAGGCCAAAAGTTTAGCAGCATGAGGGCCCACTGACACCTTGTCCCACCGGGAGTTTTCCTGGTATTCTGGTGGTTAGTCCGACACTGTTCCCAGGTGCCCCCAGTCATGTGACTTGTGCTCTGATAAACTTCAGTCATGATTTACTGCTGTACTGCAAGTTGGAGTGATATCACCCCCCCCTCCCAGCAGCCTATCAGCAGAGGAATGGGAAGGTAACCAGATGACAGCTTCCTGGTAGATATATGAACAGCACTCAATAGTAAAACATTCCCACTGAAAAACTTTCAGTTATATTTAGTAGGAGGAAACAACAGCCTGCCTGAAAGCAATTCCGTCCTAAAGTGCTGGCTCTTTCTGAAAGCACATGACCAGACAAAATTAGCTAAGATATCTGCCTACACACCAATATTAAAACTAAAAAAATATACACTTGTTGGGTTAGGAATTACATTTTACACGGTAGAATGAATTTGCAGTGTAAACAGTGTAATTTAGAAATAAAAACACCATACACCATAGAAAATCATGACATAATCCAGTTAAATTTTATCATAGGTGTGGGATTCAGGATCTGGAGTTCTTGGTACCAGTAGATGACTGATTTAAGGCTATTAAGGACATTATAAAAAAAAAACAAATAATATTGTTTTAATATGAAGCTGGAATTATGCTAATATCACAATAAAGTGTTTAGTGCAGAGGGAAAAATAAAAGCAGTCAAAACTGCTGTCGAAATGGGCTGGATCGCCCCTGCTGCTGTATCCACCTGTTTCTCTAATCCTCTACTCTTCCTTCTTTCCATTGTTCTCCTGCTCTTTTTCCAGCTTTATTTTTCAGCTTCTTCCTCCAGCTCCAGTGCTGGGAACTTGAATCCAGATCTCCAAGCCTGCCACAGAAGAGGAGTTTGCTGGTTCAACACAGGCTGATGACTCTTCAAATGGCATTTGCTAGTGGGCATTTTTCCTAAACCTTTATATGCCTGGCACCATAGGGGGACACAATCTGGCTAAATTTGTGTAATTGAAACTACAAAGTCACATAGCGTGACACTGACCTCAAGTGAAACCCCTGTGCTTGTCTTAGATTAACCACTGCTGACATGCCCTTATAATTTTGTGGTAGAGGGAAGGAAAATCTTAAATAATTTTAAAGATTTTTTTTTTACAAAAAATCTGTAATTGAATTCATGTATACAGTGCAATGTACATATTCTTACACAGCGTTGATCCAACGCGACACGACTGTCGGATGCAAACGCTGCAAGCTGCGTCTGCACCCGACAGTCGTGTCGGAACAACTCTGCAACACCATCTGACTTTATATTACTTACCTTGTTCCCATCACATCAGACTTGTCTTGATCCGCAGAAATCTCGACAGAGTTTTCCAAGGAAACACGGTACATGTCTTGAAGCATTGTAATAAATATTCTAGTACCTAGGACTAGATCATAACTCATATAACCTGAGCAAATAAACTCTATCCTAATGTGACATTTTATAAATAGGAATCACGCAAGTTATATATTTTGCTATAAACATATATATATATATTATATGTTAAAAAAAAAAAGGATAATTCTGCGATAATTCTGTGATTCAACAATTGCTAATACCTGTGTGCTCTGCTCTCATAGTTGTAGGATGTGTATCTAGTCTCCCACTCAATCATCTGCTCAGTGCGATAAGATGACTAAACAGGAACACAGTCCTCTCTCCTCACTGTTCCAGCATATTTATAGAGAACTGATGGGGCATCTGTGCATATAATAAAGCTGGCCATTGAAGTAAAGATACGATCACATGAATCCTCGTTTCGTACGATTTCCAGATCATGTGGGGGGGTGTCTCTACATTTGTCTTGCCATGCCGATTGGTCGTTCAGTTGATTGGACAGGTTACAAGATTTCTGTCGGCTGCCGATCATATCTCTGCATGTATTGCCGATGTGACGATTTTCAGTGGGAGACTTTCACCATCTTTGTCGGACAGAAACTTTCCTTCAATTGCTGTGGGGCAGAACATCGGCTGTTCTTTTACTGCTTTATTTGAGGTGAAAGGTTAGAAGCAGGCCGGCAGACGGGGATGTCCAATAGTTCAGACGATACTGCAGGTATATCTGAACGTCTATCTGGCCATGCAAATCTGATGGTGTAATGTTGCCTGATCCATAAAGAATCACTAGGTCCCCCAGCCTGATATTAATGGCGGCATCTTACAGCAGCCCTTCTGGTGCTTGCCAGTCTCTAATAAGAACATTGCAATAAATAGTCTTTAGATTGATTTAATGATTTACCATAAAATCCACATAATACACCTACAAAATTTAAGTACAAGGGCTACACTAATTTAATTTATCTGTATCCAAGTGATCTTTGCCCTGGCCCCTACCACCCACACCACAGCCCTAGCTATGTGCACACAGTGGCATAAGTACAGGTGACTCCTAACAAATACAGACCTGTCCTAATTTTTCAAATGATAACCTTATCAGACCTAACATAAAACATGATTAAACATCACTGGTTTTTATAACTTTTCCCCTTTATATGGAGACCAAGAGTGCAGTTTAGCCAATCACATGCCTCTGTTTCACAAACCCAACCATAAATGTAATTGACCTGTCCATACTCATCATTGACCCAACCTCAACATCACCAGCCACACCTCTAATATCACTAGCTCTGCCTCCAATGCCCAGATCACAAAAGTAGCAAAAGAGGAAACACTAAATCCTATTCCAATGCAAAATAGATGGAAGGTTACATTATAGTATGTAAAGAACAAAATAGGACAGTAAAGAGGTTGAGTGAGGAGAGAAGGAAAAATAGCTTGGAGAGTGTTCTATGGCCCCAGGCATCCCAGTCCAACACTGTGCTTACAACTAATATATTCAATAGAAGCTTTAGGATCACGTGCATGAAGACAAGGCCAACATCATTCACCAGTTTCTTCCAAGTAAGATGATTATATGTAGTAGTAAATATATAAATGTTGAGTGTGTGAAATGGGTTGAAGTCCATACGTATTAAATATTTGCCTTGTTTGATTTCCTACTGGGCAATTATGGATTAATCTGACAACCAGCAAATGTTTTCCATGATTCATTTTCCATAATTCATTTTCCATGATTCCTCTACCCCTCCCCTCCAACAAGCAAAGTCTTTTATACCGACTGTCCGTTCATGTTTGTGACTACTGTTAGACTCTTCTAACCCTATTTTCATATCTAAACCAGTCACTGCCTTTTTCTGATTTATCATAAAATAAATGGTATGAAAATAATTACATCTTTATCAGGCATGGGTGATGGGTGAGAGTTAACACTGTATCTGTTAATCTTAATGTGAGTCTAGTACATTTTGCAGTCAGATATAGATGTGCCATAAGTTGTTTCCTTATGCTTTTTTGCATAGGTCTGTAATACAGTTCTAGATACGTTTTAATAGAATAATTACTTATTTCTTGAACCAACCATAAACCACAGTGAAGTCCAAGTCCGAAAGCTAAAACCTCAAACAACTTGAGTCTTTTTACTAGAAAATCCAAATTTAAAGTGGAAAACCCCTCTAATTTTTCTAAATTTATTTTACCCCACGTCAGAATCCGAAAATCCACCATCTCAAACCTGCTGAGGGCATATATAAGTCAGTGGGAGAGGCCCCTATCCTATTTGGAAGTTTCTGTAAAACTCACTCAATTTTATTGTTTGTCCCCGATTGTGCTTTGTTAGTAATAAATAAGGTCGAATGGTGGATCTAGTTTGGTCTGACTTTTTTTATTTTATTTGGATTTTAATAAATACCACCCCAAGTGTGGGAAAGGCAAATGCAGTGGGTAAGGGTGTGTGTGGTTGCATCGAGTGTGCTGCCTGGTTTAGGCAATCCTACCAGGGCTTAGGCAAGATGAAAGCATTGTACTTTGGAAGAGATGCCCCATCATAGGTAGTTACACCATATCCTACTCATCAACACCTCCTTGTATAACTACAAATCCTAATCGACTCAGGAGAGATTGTAATGACTGGATCCCCCTGGAACCATAGCACTGAGTATGGAACGTGTTTTTGCAAAATGTATCAGTTAGAAGCACTCCTCAAGGAGAATTCTGCACTGAAATCTGTTTTTCAAAATAGACATATTCTTGAGGGCACATTTACAAAATTTGTGTGAAGAGATCGAAGTTTGATCGAATTCGATCGAATACCGATCGTACGATTTTTTTGGAGGATCGAAATGCAAATTTGGCATCTTCGATCATCGAATACCGAATGATCGAATAGATCGAATGATCGAATAGATCGAATGATCGAATATTCGATCATGCAATGATCGAAGGATTTAAAATTTTAAATCCTTTGAATCCTACTTCGCCAGACTGAACCAACCAAATACCAATAGAAGCCTATGGGAACCCCCCCCCCATACGCTTCTTTTGCAAAGACTTGCTCGAATACCATTCGTATGATCGAACGCCTCGATCATTTGAATCGTAAGAATTGTTCTGAGGCTCGAAGGAAAAAGTACGTTTTTTTGCCGTGAAATCGAACGATCGGTATTCGATCATACAATTTCATCGAGAAATCGAATATCGAGGAAATTAAAGCCTGAAATTATTCGATAAGCATTCGATAGTCGAATGCTTGTCGAATTTCGAGATGATTCGAGAGATTTTAGGTGAAAAATAGTAAATGTGCCCCTTGGTTTCCCTGGTACTCTCAGTCATGTGACTTGTGCTCTGATACACTTTGAGTTGAAGTGACTTCTCCATTACTTATTTCCTTGTCTTGCCTATATTGAAGAATGAAGTCCTTATGGGTTTACAGTTGTATCCTGTGTTTTTTGTGGAATCCAGTTCTGTTAGCTATTGTACAACTGACCCTATTTATTATTATTATATCCTTATTCCTAAACAATGTATTTTTGTTGCTGTGTCAGGAAAATACCATCACTCCAGATTAATTCAATGTGTGGATGTTCAGCTGTCTAGTGAATGGTAATAATAAGTCCGATATTTTCTATTTAAATAAAAAAAAATCTGACCAAACTAGAATCCACAATTTGACCTTATTTATTATTATTTGAAAAACAATCCAATCGGGGAAAATTTTTTTTTTATTTTTACAAAAAAACTTGTACAATTTTTTTTTCATGATTTTTTCCCAAAAAGCCAGAATTTTTGGGGTTTTTGCCTGAAATCAAAAATAGCCAGATTATCAGGGTTATTCCAGAGCAGACCACAGATCAAATAGGATAGGGGCCTCTCCCATTTTCTTATATAAATGACAGCACGACTTTTTAGTATCTGCTACATCAAACAGGGAAGGTGAGGTGAGGTTAACACATTTTCACAACTTTTCAAACATTTTTTTTAAAATCTTACTCAGTTATAAAAGCTTCGCTCATTGCTTTCTCACCAAAAAAGTGTTTGACAAGGTGAAAACCATCATATATGTTCCAGAATTTTTGGAAGAAGATCAGCACTGGCATCTGCGGGGGTTGAAGTAAGTGACTAGAAACTCTGCGACTGCCTAACAACTTGGCACCCTCTGTAGTGCTGCCTTTTCTTTTCATTTAAACCACCTCAAATGTAATGAAAGGATAAATGATCTTTACACCGAAATCTTATGTAGAATTCTGGAATGAACCATATTAATTTATTGTTGTGATCCCAAATAAATGATTTGGCACATGTATGGGGTCATCATAAGTCTGATATGATAATGTTAATACAGGTATGAGATCCACTATCCAGAAAGCTCAGAATTAAGTAATTAATCATGTTGGGTTTATATAAGTAAATTTATTTTTTAGTTAACATTGATGGGTTATATATCAAGGTCCGAATTTATCTCAGTATTTCTGATATATAACTCCGAGCAACTCCAAATTCAAGAATGGACCTTATTTATGAAGAAAAAACCTGAAAAAATAAGGTTGGCTCCCCAGTTGTTCCAGTGCTTATAGGGTCCACATTCCATTAGATATTGATATCCTCTGTAGCCGGGATATTGGTATCCAACCCATCTGTGTGAAGAGGTAACATTATCAGTAAAAGAAAACACAACAAGCCAAGTTAATGGATCTTGCTCAGAGGAGTAGGATCTACCCTGTTTTCTTTCTTTATTTGTGTTTCATTCCAGGCATGGTGGAACCCACTGCAGTGAAACACAAGTGAAGAAGGAAAACAGGACAGGTCACAAGTGACTGTTTAATGTGAACTAATTGGATTTTTCTTAACTAAACTTTTTTTTTTGCTCTGAATCCGCGAAATCAGTGGATATCGGTACGGCCATTAGCGCAGACACTGGGACCTTCCCCATTGAGTTATACAGATTCAGAGTTTTTAGACCATTGGACTTCCGAAATTCTGAAAAGTTCGTAGTTTTTTTTTTTTGTTTAAAGTCTGGAAACTACGAATTATTTGAATTTTGGATATTCGGAGCTTGATGAATAACCTCCTTAGTCTATGGAGATCCACCATACAGGATGAAAAGCAGAAACCCCCAGGTCCCAAGCATTCTGGATAACAAGTCCCATGCGTGGAGGCACATAGGTGCAAGTTTTCCTTTAAGGGGAGCCTGATCGGGGAGCAGGTCTGGGCCAACACTGTTTTTAAGTCAATCTGAAGTCAATCAGGGTGAAATTTAGGAAGAATGCCTATTTTCCCCTATGGATTATCCTAAATCTAGAAGATTTGGAGAGAATACTTATGGACAGTTGTGAATAATCTGTACCATTCCTTTAACAGGGCGGGGGCGGGGGGATGGTCTGGATTATAGAAAAAACTGGGTCATGATGCCAATTGAGACCTTGGGTTTGCTGGGAGCCTCTAAAATCTTTGGGGGTCGCAGTCCCCAAATAGACATCACTGCATTGCAATATTAACTCAGAAATACTTGTTCAACAGCCACTCAAGACAAGCACAACATATTTGGTTATGTTATAATTTATTACTGCAAAGAGATTAACATTACCACCATCAATGGATCAGCATATCTGAGAGTAAAGTTCAGTGCATGATGGACAGGGAAATATTTGCATTCACCTACTTATTGTGGGGTTTGTGTGTAGTAAGACAAGACTTGTTTCTCCCTGAGAATTATAACCGTGACAGTAAGAGTCCTGACCTGCCAAAGCCCATAGGGTTTAGGAAACATCATGGAGCTCTTTCAGGCCTATATTAGGAGGAACTCCTGATTTCTAGCACCATACTGAATAACCAAACCTTATTTGAAAGGGCAAATGTCATGGTGCCACAGTAACTTCAAGCTATATGTTCTTTCTAGTTCAGGCTCATTAGTAAGAGCTGCATGCTGGAAGATTCCCAAATACTAGCCACGTGGCCTTTACATAAAGGTTCCAAAGTAACCCTTACCAAGGTCTTTTTATCATATCTGCCCTGCAAGGAAAGGAGATTATGAAGCACTGCCCAATGCAAAGGTGGAGAAAAGAGGACAATGCTCACTATATCCACTGCCCCCTTACAGATAAACTGGGTAAACAGTTGAATATTCAGTGGATGATGTTACCGGATGCCTGAGAATGTCCATCGTTTGCAATGGCAACAACAGCAGAGAACAGCATATATATCTTGTATCAGGGCAGTGGGTATGTTTATTCAGGTGGATCTGATGCCAACTAAACTTTTACAAAGTCAAAGATTTCATTAATAGATTGAAATATGAAAAGGTAGCACAGAACGACCTTTAACAGTAAACTGAAATGGTTAAAAAAAAGAAACAAGTCCTTTTGTTTTGACAGTCAGGTTGTGTTTTATCATTTAGTTCACAACTTCAAAGGTCCCTCTCTTGCACCACTGCATGTCCTTCACCCTGCGGATGGACTGAATCTGGGGCTGACTGGCTCCCCAGTTGTTCCAGTGCTTATAGGGTCCACATTCCATCAGATATTGATATCCTCTGTAGCCGGGATATTGGTATCCAACCCATCTGTGTGAAGAGGTAACATTATCAGTAAAAGAAAACACAACAAGCCAAGTTAATGGATCTTGCTCAGAGGAGTAGGATCTTCCCTGTTTTCTTTCTTTATTTGTGTTTCATTCCAGGCATGGTGGAACCCACTGGAGTGAAACACAAGCGAAGAAGGAAAACAGGGTAGGTCACAAGTGACTGTTTAATGTGAACTGAATGGATTTTTCTGAACTATGAGCAAAACCAGCTTGAGTTGAAGACTATCTCTTTACAGCCGTGACATGGTTCTACAGCCATCATTCTTCTGTGACTGTTGTGAAGCCAATTTCAACAGTAATATTTATTTATGCTTAAAAGGAAACCTGAGACGACTTCATACAGTCCTATAAACTTACGTTCCTCCAGAGACTTGGATACTGCCAACCCTGTCCTGAAATCCATAAGACCACATGCTTGGGATGTCTTCATCACAGACCTCCATCTTTCTGCCCTCAAAGTTGGCGCATTCAAAAAGGCAGATTTTGTAGTCCTGGGCATCCTTTAACGAAAAA
>CM044434.1:23206692-23231243 GCA_024363595.1 Xenopus borealis | reverse complement strand
AAAAGTTAACTCAAAGGTGAACAACCCCTTTAAGCACAGTAATAATGAAAGTAGGACTCGGTTCCCGTCACCTGCCCTTTCACCTTCTTCTTCCTTCAGCTTCACCCACTAATGACCGTAAACTCATTTGTTTGTGTACCAAAGGATGATTCAAGCTACGCGTAACTGCCAGAGGCTTAACTACAGAGGAAGCAGACCCTGCAGCTGCAGGGGGCCCCAGAAGGTATAGGGGCCAGATGAGGCCCAAATTCATATACCATTTCAATAAATATTGGTAAAACAGGTCAACCCCTAGACATTTTGGGGGCCTGAAAAATGATTTGCTACTGCTATATGGTTGGTGCCACTTACTGCAAGATGGGCCAATTCAGAAACGCAGTGGTGCAAATAGCTTGATCCAAGGCACCAGTATTCCGTTGCTCTAACTGTATGCAGCACTCAAGCTTAATTCTTGGTTAAGCCATGCAGTGAACCTCATGTCATGTTTCCAAACATATGAATTTATAAATTATTTGACCCAATGTTATTAACCTTCATTAATTAGAAGCTTGTCAGGAGCAAGCACAGCTGATGAGAAGCTCTGATAGTCTCTGCATCTGCGATCATGAAATGGATTAATTTCCTCATGGTTTTGGAAGACATTTTTGGTTCATTTTGTAATTACTGATAACAGTTTGCATGGCATGGAATAGATAGAGAAAACTGAAAATGGACAGTTCTCTCCAAATAATTGTGTAGGGCAACTTTTCCAGGATTTATTATGCAACAAAAATGCGATAATTCTGAATAAACAAAGACTCCAGCTAAAACCAGTCAATAGCATATAGAAGTTAAAGGACATGTCAACCCTCTCCACAAAAATGTAATCAATGAATAGCCTCTTTGAAATCTTTAGATAACTGCCACTCTGGTTGTTAAAAGGTTAACAGTAAGGCTGCAGTATCCCCTTAATTAGTTACAAATCCTTCTACTACACTAAACCACTCTGCCCCCTCCCTCAGGAATTTCCTTTGGCTCTTGGCTCAGTGAGCATGCTCAGTTCCTCTCAGCTCAGATTACATAACACACCCTCCAGACTAACAGCCAATGAAGAGAGAGCATTGCTTGTTCCTATAGAAACTGTCTGTTGCTATTTTTTCTCCTAACCACCTCTCCTGAGCTCAACTTAACAATTACAGTGCTCAAACCCAGCATAACTTTTTTTATCAAAGTATGTTGTGCCTGTGTAAACCTGCATTCCGCACTGCATGGACTTTACAGCATACATGTCTTATTTCAAATGTCAATAGTACTGATAATGTATCAGAGGGAAAATGGCCGCCAGGTGAAAGCTGCTATGTGTTTTAGGAAAATGTGATGGCGCTGGCAAACAGAGGGGGTATATGCAGTACATATGATGCAGTTTGGGTGGGGAAGATATGCCCAACTTATATACATGGGAGGAAAATGTAGGCTTTACATGTCCTTTAAGGGCAGATGCCCCTTTCACAACTGGAAGATCTTTCGTTTTTTGGGGTTTTCAAATGTTTTGATGCTGGCTTTTGTGCGCCATGACTTTTCTGCACATTTTTTCCATTCATGCTTTTTTTCAGTTCAGATTTTTTAATAAATCACTGGCATTCATGGAAATTAGTTTATTCATGGTTTCAAAAACCTCTAAAACCACTAAAATTCAACTTTTAATAAATAAGCTTTCGTGCAACTTTACACACGGGCGTTTTTACCTGCGCTCCCCTGCGGCTGAACGCAGCAAAACGGAACGCAGAGGAGCGCAGGTAATTTTGCTAGGGTAATTTGATTGCTAGGGTAATTTTGACCCTAATAACCAGATTGCTGATATTGCAAACTGCAGAGCTGCTGAATAAAAAGCTAAATAACTCAAAAACCACAACTAATAAAAAATGAAATCCAAATGCAAATTGTCTCAGAATATCACTGTCTACGTTATACTAAAAGTTAAAACAAAGATGAGCAACCTCATTAATTCAAGCAAAACCAGCCTATTGGGTTTATTAAAAGTTTACATGATTTTCTAGTAGACTTAAGGTATGAAGATCCGAATTATAGAATGCTCGTTTATCTAGAAAACCCCAGGTCCCAAGCATTCTGGATAACAGGTCCCACACCTGTATTATGTTTGATTGGAGGGTTTCTTTTTGTTGGTGGTATGGGACCAATCCCATCTTTCTATTTACATTTTTCAGGCGTTAGAGTACAGTGGACATGGCTACACAGTATCAGAGGGTCAGAGCTGATCTTACAAAACTGAAGAACAGGTTGATAGATGGGCTAATGATTCATTGGCTAGTCTGGGAAGAAGACCGCTCTAAATGTCCATAATAATCAAGTCTGTTGGTTGTGGGTGCTCATAATAATAAAAATCACGTGCAAAAATTAAACAGTGGTTTCCCCAGAGCAACATTTTTTTTTTTTAAAAAGATCCTTAAATAACTCCTTCGGTGCTCCATCAGGTTTCCCTCTGGTATTTTAATGAAGGAATGCTCTGGATAGGTTTCCATGTGCCTTGGGATATATTTCCAAAGCAATTCATATTCTGATAAATGTTTCCTGGTATTATCTTCCCTTTCAACAGAGAGACGTACTATATGATATATCTGTGTTTGAATTTAAATGGGATTTTCTGAATGTGTAACGTGCCACAAGCAAAGTCCCAAACTGAAACAGAGCAATTAGATTACTTCTTCTCCAGGTAACAGACAATGGGGAAGTGAACAGTTAGTTATGTTGGTTATTATTACAGAATTGTGAATGACAATTTCATAGAAAATAATGACCAGAGCTGGCTAGCATCCAGTCTGTCTATTGCTGCAAATGTGGTCTCTGATTTTTGATACAGCCTTCGGTTGGATCCCTCGAATTACAACCATATTCATTGTGAGGGCAGCTTCAAGGTCCACAAATGATAATAGGTGCAGTTGCACACAATTCAGCAGAAGATTCTGGGGGGATACAGACTCCTAGTGCAACTATTTGCAAGTGAAGTGAGTATGTTTGGACCTATAAGGCACAATATTTGCACCCATTTCTGTGCAACCACAATTCCTCAGCTTTCTGAAACTGACCATACACTTGAAGATCCACTCATTTGGTAGCCTCTTTGAACAATATGCCTACTATGTGTGGGCAATAATAAGCAGAACCAATCATTTGGCCCTCAAACCAAATAATTTTATCATAGTAGGTACTATGCAGACTTTTGGGAGAGGACCCAACATGGGAATTAAACCTGCCCAATAGATATCATCGTGGTTTTTCGGCCCAATATCTATTGGATAGGCCCACACAGGCATGTATAAGCTTCCTACATGCAGGGCTGTAATCTGGTTCAGTGACTGGTTCACTTCCCTTGCAACCCCACCCAATACCCCCTACTACCACCTCTGAAATAAACATCTTTCCGTGCTGCTGTATACTGTATATTGGCACAAAATCCGGCAGCAGGGAAAGAGATACCATACTAGACACATCTGGTTAATCTGTCCTTGCCTATGTGAGGCAGAATCGGCAGTTCAAATCTGCCTTTGCATGGTCTGCTTAAAGGAGAATCAAACCCCTTATGCTTAAACCCCTACCCCCCTACCCTACCCCTGCTCCCCCTCAGCCTAGGTGTAAACTCCGGTAATTGCCCCTAACTGCTTACTTACCTCTCTTTGCAGATTCAGTGCAGCAGAGCTCATGGGCACCATCTTCAACTCTTTGGGAAGACAGCTGCATTTCAGCGCATATAGAGTTGGAGCAGTCTTCCGATTTTTGACAACTGTGCATGTGCCGAAAGTGACAGAAATTGCCGAACTGCTGGAAGACGACCCGAAGATTACTGACGAGCCAGAATATGGCACCTGTGAACTCCGCTGAGCTGAATCTGCAAAGAGAGACAAATAAGTGATTAGGGGCAATTACCAGAGTTTATACCAAGGCTGGGAGGGTGGGGGGGGACTATGTAGGGTAGGGGGTTAGGGGATTTATGCATAAGGGGTTTGGTTCTCCTTTAAGTCCACATTTAGAACTAGATGTAGGCAGAAGGGGCACGTGCCTAGGGCGCAAAGCTTGGGGGGTGCCAGGCATGTACCTTCACTGTCGCCTACCCTTAGTCCAGCAAGTGTCCAATTACAGAGAAGTCATGAGCTAAGCTAAAGCACATGGACAAGCTCAATTGAGCAAATACATGTATGAGAGGGTGGAAGCAATGCAGGCGGCTTTGCAGGCCCTGCTTATGTCTGCCAGAATATATGAGTACTTTCACTCAAACTATTAAAAATGAAACAATGACATCATTTTTATAATATACAGGGATCAGAAACATTTTTATTGTATCCACTGAAAACTGATGTTAGGTTAGATCTCAAGTTTTAATAAATGTATCCCTTGTTTTTCATAACCCCTTCTCTTTTTAGACTGTAAGCTCTAATAAGCACAATCCACTTGTACTGGTTAGTACCGGTATGGGATTCGTTATCTGGAAACCCATTATACAGAAAGCGTTAAAGTACAGGAAGGTCATCTGCCATAGACTCCATTTTCAACAAATAATGTACATTTTTAAAAATAATATCGTTTTTTTCTGTAATAATAAAACAGTACCTTGTACTTGATTCCAACTAAGATATGATTAATCCTTATTGGAGAATAACCATTCTATTGGGCTTATTAATCTTTAAATAATTTTGTAGCAAACACGGAGATCCAAATTATGGAAAGACTCCTTACCTGGAAAACCCCAGGTCCTGAGCATTCTGGATAACAGAATTACATGTATGTAATCTGTATTTTCATGTATAACCCCATGGTGCAGTGCTGAGGAATATGTTGGCACTCTATAAATTTTTGGCATCTCAAATGCTCCAATGAATCACATTGTACATCTGTCTATGTGCCTAGAATATTTTGGGATGCCAAGTCTGCTAATAATCTGAAATTGGAATTCTGCCTAAGCATTTGTGGACATTGTTTACCCATTGCTGTCCACTGTGTGCCCCTGACCAGCCTCCTGTCTATTGATTAGGCACTACTTTATTGACTTGACATGTCCATGGTTTCCAGATCATACCATCCTGATTTAACCTACCATTTCTGTACTTTTTCTCTTCCCCAGCCTTGTAGTTCTTTAACAAAATGTGAAAATTACTCTTTACCTGTTTACTTGAGAAATACTGTATGGAAATGTTATATAATCTCTTTGAAATTTTCTAAACTAAAGAAAGGATAGAAGGCAGGTTACTGAATAATGACCCAGTTTTTATATTTTTACCCTGATTTATTGATTTTTGCTACTCTGTGTAGCAAGCTGGAGATAGTTAGGGAGCAGACGGGCCACCCATGGAAACCTCTGCCATGAAGCAAAGGAAGAACCTCAGGTGGCATTTATTTTAACCACGAGTAAGCAAGGTAATTTCAGATCAATTTAAGAGCCAAAAAAGAAAGTATGGTTCCTTTAGTGTATGAAAATGCAGTAACGCAATAGAGATCAGGTCTAAGAAGAAGAAAGAGGTGGGGTGGCTATGATGCCTGCTGGAGATATTGTTTTCATATACATCATCTCATTGTTTTCATATGCATGAGCATTTCACATTCAGTTCATGTTGCGTTTAATATTGCACTTGGTGACTATTGTACTTTGGATCATATTGAGTTTATATAACTTTTAACAAATATTCCTACAGGCTGAATAGGTTGTTTGTTGCATTTTGCCACCTTAACACTGATGGACAGAATACGTAGATGTGATGGAAGTTTGGGAGCTGAGCATCTTCTCACTTGTGGATCTCCTTCATGGATATCAGAGAGAAGAAGCAGACTGTGCTCTCGTTAGGGCTGTAGGGCTCTATTGAAATAATTAAGTTGAGTTGAAAAAAGGCCAAAGTCCATAAAGTATAACCCCTTCAAATGAAACCCAGCATCCACACATACATACATTCACACTGACACTCCATAAAAATATTATGTATTCCAATATGTATAATAATATTATGCCAAGAAATCATCCAAGCCCCTCATTAACAGAATCAGCTATCACAATATAATCCAGAAGGGCATTTCCCAACCTCACTGCGAGGAACCACCTACGTTGCTTCAAAGTAAAGTTCTGTTCCTCTAGTCTAAAGGGTGAACTCTGGTGCGGGTTTTATGTGGAAACCATTTTTCCCCCTCTAACTGTCTTTAATGCCCTCTACTGTACTTATAAAGTGTAATCATGTCCCCTAAGAAAGAGTCTATATTTCAGAAAAAACAACCCCAAGCTTGACAGTCTACCAGTTTTCCAGTCTTCCATCCCTCTAACCAGTTTAGTTACATGTCTCTGCACCCTATCCAGCTCATTTATATCCCTCTTAAGGCCTGGAGTCCAAAACTGCACTGCATACTCCAGATGAGGCCTTACCAGGAACCTATAAAGAGAAGTGTATAACTCATGTATATTATTTCTTCCACTGACAGGAATTAGACATGTCTCTCAATGAAGGCAGTAAAAATGTGACTCAATCTATTATTATCAAAAACTAAATATTGCTTTGTGCCTCCAAACATATTTGTACAAGGTAAACATAACAGTAAGCTCCCGAAAACAAGGTGGACTTATTTTCTTGAAATAAAGAAAAATAATAATGTGACATTGAGCAGAAATAGGACAAGATTGGTTGCTAGCGGGACTGGTGGGATCCTGGCTGATGTGTAGTTTTAGATCTGTCTTAGCCAAGGTTCGGTTGCCCTAAAAATATCTTGCTGTCGGCCAAGTAACTACTAATCACTTCACAGACTGTGAGAAACCAAAATAGTCAGAAGCTTTGACTAACTCTGAAATGAGTGTTGTGCACTTTGCTCATCTCAAATGTAAAACTTTTCATGCAGAGAATTCCTCTTGTCTCAGGTAACAGTTATTCATTGGCCCAAGGAAAAACAAAACCCTTGGGCTCAGTTTAAGAGATCCAGCAAATGTGACCAGTTTATAAATAATGGTGGCAATGTTTGATATCCTTCTACCTTCTTTCAATGTCAGTCCCTAAAGCAAACAGCTTGAAGAGGGAAGTCCATACTTTACTATGATGCACTGCACATTTTGATATTTCAAGGCCATCTGGTAAATATAGACTGGGAAATGTAATGTTATAGCATGTTATTTGAAATATAATCAAATTCTGTATTTCCATTCTAAACCTTTTAAGTAATGTCTTTGTACTAAACATCCAGAACATCTTGTACTTAAATGAACTGAACACAGATTTTCTGCTGACCTACAGGGCCAAGTGTCCTTTTGTCTGTTTTATTGAAAAGGAATATACAATTAATACATTATGTAGGCATTAGATTTAATTTAGTTTTCCCTTAAATAGACAGTGAAGTTAAGGCCATAGCTGATTTGGTGGATTTTCCTCCTCTACTTGCATTTACTGTAAAATCTCTCTTTAAAATGGAATCTTTCCCTCCCAATTAAAACAAGCATTTGTCACCCCTATTCTGAATAATTGATGCCTCCAATCTTGGTAACCTTCGCTCCATCTCTCTGCTTTCTTAGAGTACAATCAACTGACCATAATCTGCTAGACCCCTTATAATCTGGTTTTAGGTTACAACACTACACAGAAACTACCTGGTAAACTAACAACATGTGATCAACTAGAGCCAAAAATACTTTTATTACTTATATTCTGAGATCTCTTAGCTGCTTAGTTCCTCCACTCCTTTCATTCACTTGACCTTTGTGGCACTACCCTGTTTTGCTTTCTTCTTACTGCTATAACAGAGTACCATCTTCTCCCATATCTGTCCCTAAGTCTCTGAAGAAGGGACACATAGTCCCAAAGTATGATCATATGCAAAGTATTGAGCACCATGGAATAAAGTTGAGATCACTCCATTTGATGCATCAAATAGGAATTGGTTATCTTTATTTCATGGTACTATTTCCCCCATCCATCAACATAAACATAACATCCTAGAAGTGCATATTACAATTTAGAACTATCATTCCAACTCTCCAGGCCCTTTCTATTGCCATTGGGGTCATCCTTGATTCTGCCCTGTCCACCACACATTTACCCACTACTAAATCATTAGTTTCACTTTAGGAATATTTCCAAAATACAATTATCAACCACCCAAATGTTGATGCACTCTCTCATCATATTACACACTGACTACTGTAAATCCCTGTTAATGGCCTTCCCTTCCAGTAACTGTCACCTTTCCAGTCTGTAATGAATACTTCTGCTAGACTCATACACCTCAGGAACTGCTCCTCTTCTCCCATGCCACTCTGCACTGGTTTCCACTACTTTTTAGAATGGAATTCAACCTAATGACCTGACCTTCAAAGCAGTTTATAACTCTGCCCCACATCACAGCTGTGCACTTATCTCCAGGTACTTACCAAATTGCTAATTACTCTCCTCTATTGACTTATTTACTCCTCAATTTCTCACTTATCCTCTCTCCACATACACACATTCAAGACTATGCAAGGGCTGAACCCTCTTCTTTAGTATTCTCTCCTATCCTCTCTCTCGTTCTTCCAATCTCTATGGCAATTCACTTCATACAATTATACACATATCTTTAGAGAAGCTTACCCTCATCTGTTTTAGTTTCAGTGTGTACTATTTGCTGCTAAACTCAATGCTCAATACCACATCTTTCACCTTGCCAACATCTCAATCTTGCCCAATCCTATACCTTGTCTCAACCACTTATTTTAGATTGTTAGCTTTGAGCAGGGCCCTCTTTTCCTCTTGTATCAGCTATTGGTTGTTTTTGAATCTGTATGTTCAAAGTATACATTGATTATTGTACAGCACTGTGAATATGTTGAGCTCTATATATACGTGTTAAAAATAATCATATCAGTACAGATTCAAGCTTTTGCTTCAGGGATTTACATTTGCCTTAGATAGGGAAAGCTTAGGGAATGCTGGAGAAGGATACTATGACCAACAATCATTTGAAGAAATCTGGGCAAGTTCCGAGCCAGCCCAGTGCCATCCTGGAAGAAAAGTGAAAAGAACATGGGCACTCAGAAGCAATAAGTAACTTAGAAATCTTGAAGGGGTTCTGGTACAAACTTTGTGCAGCCCTGTACACCTTTCCCGTGTCTCTGTAATCAACCTGCTTTTTTTCAGCCAAAATACAGAGGGGTCTACTGTATAGTAGTTATGCCATTGGCCAGAGACCCAGAGGCCACCCAACAAATAGTTTTTTGTCAGAACACAAAACTTAGTCCACTCAGAGATCAGAAAAAGCCAATGTAGAAATCTAATCTGTTTATTGGAGGACAGTGATAAAGCTCCACCATGTACAACCTTCAGTTGATGGTAGCAGAATAGCTTCTTGTTTGCACTTTCTGACATTCCCCATCTATGATGTCTCCCTTTGTGGCAGCTCCTCCCTCATATGAAGTCTTTGACCTTCTGTTAAATGGGCACTGGCAGTGTTTGCTCTTTAGCCGAATCTCCATTTCTAGGAGCATCTTCCACTTCCAATGTCCACTGTTTATGCATAGAGAGATTTTGATGGAGCATGAGCTTGCCACTGCCCACCATTGAATAAACTAATATAATGCCTCCAGATTACTGAGACATTTCAGTAAAGATGCTTGGTGTACAGTTGGTATTGACCTTTGGGATATGGGCAGCAATAGCAGAAACTGGAACAACCAGCATTTAAAAAGCAAAAACAAGAAAAAAAGGTAAATACATATTAACAATGCCTCTATATTAAACATAGGAACCCCCTGTGAGGCACATTCATTATGAATTCAGACATAGCACACCATAATGCTATATTACATGAGCACAAAAAACACCAATGCAGCAGCAGCACAGATCCCCTCTATTCTACTACTTTTTGTAGTTGCTTCTGTGTATATTGTATGGATGCATGCTCCTCTCCTTTCCAGGGTACAAAGTGTAAGGACAGATAGAAGGTAAATATTTAGCGAATGTCTTTCATCCCCCAAACCACCTGAAATAAATGACAAATCCACAGATATAAGGTCAGGACCTTATGAAGGAATATAGTTTGGTCAATCCCTGAACTCTTTCATTCTACTGCAGTAGGTTCAGTAACCCCCGTCTAACTTTTGGGGGGGCCCTTTGGTTTGACCTTTAGTCTAATTTGACCTAATAACTGTTTAATGTCAGTAATATCTGTAAAGGTTCTTTAACCCAGAATAACAAATGAGATATTTGGTTTCATACAATGACTGGTAATGGTTTCAAACACTAATCATATCATGTTTGGGTCTTTGCCCTGAATTACAAACTCATAACAAAGTCCTATATTCCTTATATTCTCTGGGGCAGCTTTAAGCTGTGGTGGCATGTTACAAGTAGAGAGTATGCCATCACAGACCTTAATTCTCTAGTATTAGGCGACATGCAAACAAGTGCTCTATAACATTGTCTTATGGTGGGATGTATTTGCCCATAGTTTGCACCGATGGAACAAAATGAACCAAGAATACCTACATTTAATGGAACAGTATTACCCCTTATTCAGCGTGAGTTCTACAAATAGGACTTAGATTAAACATAATTTTAGTATGTTTTTAATAATAAAAAAATTATGTTTTTTTACTTCTTAAACTAAACAGGACAAATGGAGAGAATTGGTTCTTGCAAGGTAGATAATTAATTAATAAATCCAGGATTTTGTTTGTATTCGGCAAAAAAGTGCCTGGCTGAACAAAATCTGACAAGCTATTTGAAAAACTGTGCTTGCTCTTCTTTTCACCTCTATCTTGTCCTAATTTGAATATGGAATTTAGTGTCCAGATTCCATTTAGTATTCACCAAAATCTTTCACTAAGGATTTGGGATTCAGCAGATCCAGTGCATTCCTATGATTATTAGATTACCAATGCACAAATAAGCAGAAGTTCATAATGCAGGATGGTTTATCTATTTATCTGGCTTGATATTCAGTACATCAGTCCCGTAGTTCCCCTTTAACATTTTCAGTTTTGTGCTCAAGCTCTGGTGTAATGTGGCAAAATGGAAAGGAAACTCATCAGTGGTGCAATGTGTGTGGTCAACCTTTGGTCAGTAATGGTCCCAAACTTCACAGAAGTTTTGCCTTCTATGCCGGTAGACTTATATAATGTATGGACAATCTTCCCATGGTGTGATCAAGTAGATATCCCTAAAGGTGGCCATACACTATTAGATCCGCTCATTTGGCCGATATGTCCACTAACGGCTGGTGAATCCAGACGATCGGCCCTGGGGCTGGATCACAATTCTGCAATTGGGCACCAATAGGTCACAGGACTGCATCAACTAGCCAAAGTGGTCCTGGATCGCAAAAATAAAAATCAAACTTGCCTGATCGACATTTGCCGATTTTTTTGGCCTGATATTGATTGGGAGGACCCGTTGGCAGCCCCCACATGGGCAGATAAGTTACCGAGTTGGTCTAAGGGACAGATATTGCCAGTGTATGGCCACCTTAATGTAAGGGCCAAAGGCTCTTGGTGAAGTAGCGGACCAAGGAGGGAACAACAGTCCGTAGACCAGTCCGAGGTACAAGGTGCAGACAAGGATCAGGAAGAAAGGAGTAGTCGAAATCCAGGCAATGGTCAAATGCAGGCAGCGAAGAGTCGAAAGTCCGGGAACAAAGCAGGGTCATACACGATCAGTAGCAGAAATAACAGGCGCACCCAGGAACCGAGAATGAGAACCTATAATCGGGCACCAGTCAGAGTCCAGAGCTCCCTTAAATAGGCCCCAATTGGCGCCGAAACGGACACCGGAGTGATGACGTCAAGAGGCGCAACTTCCGACGTGTCAACTTTGATGCGCGCCGACTTTGACGCCGGCAGCGATTAACAGGAACCCTTACACTTAAGTTTGTCCCTTGAATTGCCAGCCATACACCCATATACAATTAAGATGTAATTAGACTCAATGTAGTAATACAGTATGTAGTGTAACTTAACTGGGGCAAACACTATCTATGAATAACCATGTTATAATAATATATGCTCCTGCCAGGCCAGGTAGAAGGCTCACTATTCAACAATATAAAGAAGACAATGCATTTATCATTGCAATGATCCAATGGAAAGGGGACACCTGCATGAACTTGTAATCAAGTGAAAGTTCATATACGATGATTGTTTTTCTGCAACAGTCTCCTTGCAGTGTAAGAATATTATTTTCCATAAAAGCCTGAGGCTAATACTGTAAGCTGTAGCTGTTAATATTTTTTCTGCTGCTATAGAAACAGAAGACAAACATTTCCAGATATTATTTGCATTTACAGTTGCAATCTACTCCACCTGCATCTGCAGCATCTGAGCCCAGTGGTCCACATCATATTCCCCGCACAAGTGTCTGCCTTCATATTATTCAATATCATCAGGTGCTTCTCAGATTTTAGGCTTTTACTGGTGACATGTAGTTCCAAACCTTTTTGGAACTGATTCCTCAAAACAGCTTTGTATTGTCATGAGTAGTTGAAATAAATATGATTATATTGTCTGCTCCACCAGAATCAGGGCCGGATTTACCTAGCGGGGACCCCTAGGCCTGCTGTCGTTTGTCGCCCCTGTTCCCACCCTTTTATTTGCTTAAATTTTCATCAGTACGGAGCAATGCGAATTGGCACACAGGAAATTTACATTTCTGAACCAATGTGGTTGTGGTTGGGCAGCATGCTGCCCCCTAAAATCCTGCCGCCCTAGGCCCGGGCCTAGGTGGCCTCTCCACAAATCCGTGCCTGACAAGAATACACTGTATAAATAAGATTAGCAGCTTACAAGAAGGAAACCTTGGATGGCACGGTTGTCAGAGCAATATAGACTAGACCCACCACTGTGTAGAAAGGGGACTATATACTCCTGAATTCAGTATTATGTTAGACATATATTCTGTCTAATATTTTAATATATATGTGCAGTTTTTTGTTATTTATACCATATTATACTAAACAGGGCATTCAATTCTTGTTTCTTTTGATCAGTTGTAGAAAGGAGCAGGTGGTTAATAAGATTGTCCCTCCTTGTGGTGTAACTAGAGTGCGCTGGGCCCCCCTACAAAAAAATCTTCAGATGGGTCAGGCGCACACCGATCCCCATACTCCCGCCCACTTCCCTCCTTGACTCTGCCCAAGTCCCAGCCAGATTCAGCCCACTCCTGCCTGACTTGCTTTCACCTACTTCGGTAATAGAGAGCAACTTGGAAGGAGGTTTTTTTTATAAGCTATAGAGGAAGTAGACCCCACAGTCCAGGCCCCCCTGCGACTATGAGGTCTGCTTTCACTTTAGTTATGCGTCTAGCTCATCCATGTTGATTCCTTAAAGGAACAGTTCAGGGTAAAAATAAAAACTGGGTAAATAGATGTGCAAAATAAAAATAGATGTGCAAAATAAAAAATGTTTCTAATATAGTTAGTTAGCCAAAGATGTAATGTATAAAGGCTGGAGGGACTGGATGTCTAACATAACAGAATACAACACAACATCCTGCTTTTTAGCTCTCTAACTCTGAGTTAGTCAGCGGTTTGAAGGGGGGCCACATGGGACATAACTGTTCATTGAGTTTGCAACTGATCCTCAGCATTCAGCTCAGATTCAAAAGCAACTGTTATGACCAATGTGGCCCTCTCTCAATTCACTGATTGGTTACTGCCTGGTAACCAGGGTAACCAGTTAGTGTAAACAAAAGGGAGCTGAAAAGCAAGAAGTAGTGTTCTGTTTTGTTATGTTAGACTTACAGTCACTCCAGCCTTTATACATTACATTTTTGCCTAACTAATTATATTGAAAACATGTTTTATTTTGCACAGCCTATCTGTTTACCCAGTTTTTACTTTTATACTGTACAATTCCTTTAAAGGGGAATTCAACCCCTCCGGCGCTAAACCCCTAGGCCACCCTCCCTCCCCTGGGCAAATGCCCCTAAGTTGCTACTTACCCTTCCGTGCAGGTCCCCTCCAGCCAGGTTCATGGGCACCATCTTCTACATACATCTCCAGGGGGCAAATTCACTAAAGCGTGAAGTGTCTAACGATCGCGCTAATTCGTCAGCGTGATGTTAGACTCTGGTGAAAATTCGCTAGCAAAGTAAATAGACTAGCGCAACTTCGCACCCTTACGCCAGGCGAAGTTGCGCACTGACGAAGGGATGTAACTACACTAATTCACTAAGATGAACATTTTACTGAACGTTACCTCTTGCGTTAGACTTTACTTTGCCAGGTCAGACCTGGCGTAGTTCAATACAATAGATAGGAGTTTGAAAAAAAAAATTTACATTTACAATTTACATTACCTTTTTTACCTTTTGTATGGTGATAATCTGAAAAATAGCGAAAATGTTTCCGGGGTTACCCTCCTTCCCCCCCTACATTTCCTAACATATGGCAACACAACTATACAGGGGGCACATGTAGGGCGATAGGACAACTTTATTTTATTTATTAAAGGTTTCCTGGGCTTGTGTAGTGGAATGTAGTGGCTGTAACATATACTTCTATTATACATTTAACTTTGCACCGTATGCAAATTAGGCATCACTAGTGTAAATATGCTTTGCCTGGCGATGTAACAGTAGCGCAACTTCGCTAACATTCGCCTCCCTGAGCGCTAATTCGCTTTTAAGTGAATAAGCGGCAGGCTGGCGAAAATTCACCCAGCAAAGTGCGTCTTGCAGTCATAGCTTAGCCTTCCCTGGAAAAATCTTGGCACCAAAATATATGGCATAGGAAAGGTTTGCTTCCCTTTGTAGTGAAGTTGAATCAGGGTGAGCAGCATATGATCAATAATTATAGGCTGAGAACATGCTCTGCCAAGTTTTGGGGAGATAATTATGGGTCTGATTCTATTTACAGCAGTTCAAAGCAATCTGTCTCTAAGAATTTCAAAGACAAATGACAGCAATCAAAATTCCCCATGCATTACAACCATTACAAAGTTGAATAAAAAATGTAATTTCCAAGGATTTGTGGCGGTTCTCATTCCATATATCCAATAAAACACATTGGTCGCTCTACCCCGGACGCTGAATTAAGATCTCAACTGCACTTTAGTAACTCACTGCACAGAAGACGTCAGAACCCAGCATAGAACTGCACATGTTTAGACTTTGTAGAAGGGTCCATGACCCAGGAAGGTACCACATGTTCAGATATGGCCATGGCACACACAAGAAGAATGCCTTGCACAAGTCTAAAGGTGGCCATACACGGGCCGATAAAAGCTGCCGACAGAAAGTCGACCAGATGTCGATCGTGCAGGATTAAAAATCCCGTCGGATCGCGGCCACATCTGTTTGTTGATGTGGTCCCGCTATCCGGCCACCCGTATCTGTGCCATTCCGATCCTGATATATGGATCATCCCGATATTTACTTTACAGCAATATGAAATGTGTTGGTGCTATAGAAATACTTGCCGATAATAAAATATTTCCCAGTATTGCCAAATTACTGACTTAGAATTGCAAGTGTTTAATATCCTTCATTTTCTAATTGTAAGATGAGATAAAACCTTGTATATCACACTATGGTATGCCTGAAGCAAAAACATCTAGATAATCATATATAGAGATGTACTGCCAAATTGCACTTCAGCCAAAGAACAACAGCTAAAAATAATGTTTCCAAATGTAATAACTGCCCATTACACTGAGCGAAACTGTAATATGAGGTGGAGAAAGAAAATTAAGCACTCCAAAGTGTTGCCTTGAATTCCATCAAGCAGAAAACTGATTAAACTCTGTGCAGATATAGGGACAGATTCACTAAAGCGCGAAGAGTCTAACGCTAGCGCTAATTCGGCAGCATGACGTCATTTTGCAACTTCGCAAATTCACTATAACGGACTCTGGCGAATTTTCGCTAGCGAAGTAGATAGACTTGCGCAACTTCACACCCTTACGCCAGGCGAAGTTGCGCACTGAGGAAGGATCGGAAATTCTCAAATTCACTAAGATGAGCATTTTCCTCTACGTTAGCACTTACGCTAGACGTTACTTCGCCTGGTCAGACCAGCTCTATGCTGTATGTAGACTGGCAGCCTACAGGAGGTTGTTTTGGCAGAACAACAGTTTTTTTATGCAATACCATATTGAAAATGAGTAGGCCCTCACGGACAAATCATCCACACAGACATATAGTAAAAAGATAATGGTTTTATTAGGTTCTAATGGCACAATCTGGCTATTTTGCTATTGAGGATTGGTACTTGTGGGCCTGCTCATTTTCAGTATGGTATTGGATCCGCTTCCTTAGCTGAACATTCATGGCGGTGCACCTGAACCTCATCCTATACGTGGTGAGTTAAACCTTTGTGACCTCTTTTTATTTTTGGTACACAGTGTTCTATGCAACCAAAACTAGCCTCCAATCTTTTAGGTCATTGGAAGCAACATTCAAGGAAATGGTGAGCAACATGTTGCTCACGAACCACTGGTCGGGGAACCCTGTCTAGATTCTCCTGGAATGTTTGCCCACCCCATTTACAGAAAAAGTCTATGTGTTTGAGCTGATCAGATCAGAGAGAGCTACCACTCACTTCTGAGGTTTTGTTAAAAAAACAAAACTTTTTGTTCTACATTAGGCACCTGAGGCCAGCTCTAATGTTCGGCACTCACAGGATTTTTCATAAAGAGGCAAGTAGATGATGTGGTGTATTACTATTTTTTTTTATTTGAGCACCCAGGTTATATTCTTTTGAGGAGTGCTGTCTGCACCTGTCTGTTTATATATATATATATATATATATATATATATATATATATATATATATATATCCTTGAAAAAGGTCCAAAATGTTGGACATTGATACAATGTAATACACGCGTGTGTGTGTGTGTGTGTGTTTGTGTGTGTGTGTGTGTGTGTGTATTTAAAGTGTTTCCAGCAGGATTCTATTATAGATAGAAGTACAAAGCACAATAAAAGCTCTGCATGAAGATTATTCAAGCAATTACAGGTTGAAACAACACAGGATGTCAGTAGGTTTAAACTGATTTTAAATGAATATGAGAAAAATGAAAAGTAAATGCCACAATACAGATCCTAAAACCCCCTGCTGGTCTGTACTTATTACAGAGTGACCATAGAAAAATTGAGACAATTCTGCTGATGCTTTGAATTATATCTGAATGTTAGTGAAAGATCAAGATGAGGTAGAGGCATCTCTTTTTCTTCATGTTCCGGAGGAGGAAGTGCTGGAAGCCTGCAATACCTTTCCATCTGATGCTAAGGATGATACCATTCACCTTCAAATAATTATGGAGACATCTGAGGAATACTGTAATCCAAAAACAAACATCGTGGCTCACAACCCGTTTATACAAGGAGGTTTGTTTTTCATTATCTTTTATTAGAAACAAATTAAGTTTTGGACAAATTAAGTTTGGAAAGATGCAGAAAGAAAGCAGTTTGCAGAGTCTCATGAGATAACTCTGAGAGACTTCTTAGTAAAGGACTATGATTCTGGAGCACAGGGGTGCTGCTGACAGCAGGTGGGTTGAGAAACACATCCCAGGCAGCAGCAGCCAGCAAGTTACCAGGGTGGCAAAAAAGCTGTTGCTGATAACTTTAAGGGCTAGTCCACACGGCAAGATTCAGGGAGATGCTTCTTTGGGGTGACTAATCTCCTCAATTGCTTGCCCATGTCTCGCGCCCCCTGCCTGAGCCTATTCACATGCTACACTACATTTTCTGAAGTCGCTGAGCAATTCGTGAACAATTCAGGGAGATTAGTTGCCCCAAATAAGCGGCGATTAGTCGCCAGGCGACAAGTCTCCCTGAATCTTGCCATGTGGACTAGCCCTAAAAGCCGAACTCCCAATTCCAATTACTTCAGGTCTTCCAGAGCAATTGCTGGGTCTGCACTAGCAATCTGGCCCCCTCAACCCATTCTGAAATTCCTGAAGTTAAGCGTGAGAAGAGGCAAAAGAAAGGGCACCTCAGGGTCTGGAAATGCCCATGCTGATGCAGTGGATTGTGGACTGTTTTGGAAAAAACTCCCTTTAAGGCCAAATAGTTGGTCAGGATCCCTCTTGGTTTACTCAAGTATAGTTCTAAACAGTGTGTTAGAAGCATACATCAGACCCTGCCTGGGGAAAAAGTGGCCGAAACAGTTGCAGGGTCTCCTTTATGCTTACTCCCATGCATGCAGCTATTAAGAAAAGGAGCAAGTGAGCAGTGCATGCACACAAAGGCAGGGTCAGACTGTGGGTCCCGTGGGCCCACCGAAGCTACTGCCCCAGGGACCCCCCTACTGTGCCGGTGCACCAGGTTTGTGCTCATGCACCTTTGCGTAATGCTTTTGGCATTAGGAGTCTAATGTGGGTATGAATCTGGGTCGGTGGGGCCTACAAGAGCTGGGGGCCCACCGGCCCAGTCCAAGCCTGGGTGAGTGTGCAGCGATCAGTGGCAGACCAGGCCTGGACTGGCAATCTGTGGGTTCTGGCAAATGCCATAGAAAGTCAGTATTTAATGAACTAGTGGGGGCTGTCTAGGCCTTTTTGTGGGCTGATTGGGCCTCTGTGTACGTGAAATGCCAGGGCCTATTTTAATTCTCAGTCCGGACCTGTGGCAGACCCATGCAGGACCATTGTATGGTAACAGGCCAACGTGATACTCGTCTCCCTATGTAACCTTTCTTCCTCCAGTCACTAGTGATGGGTGAATTTATTCGCCAGGGAAAATTCCCGCGAGTCGTGTGTAATTTTTGACGCGACACGGCGAAAACGACGCGACTTGCGTCGAAAATGACGTGACGAAAACTACGTGCCGTGACTCGTTTCGCTAATTTTTCCGGCAATTCGCGAATTTTGCTGGAAATTTGCGAATTTTTCGGCAAAGCGAAACTGGGTAGATTCGCCCATCACTACCAGTCACCTATTTGATCTTCTGGTTTCTGCGCTCGCCACTTCCACTTCACCGTCTTCTTCCTTGATCCGGTGGCGTTTGGCAGTGTATGCACAGTAGGACGCATTTGCTGGTTGGTAATACTGCGCAAAATTGGCAATTTTGAGCGACTTTTAAAATCGAGCCGCTCTGTCTGAACAAGCGCAGGCGACTTTAAGCCTAGCGGGCGCGCAGCGCTATCTAGCTATTCGGGGAGATTCGGGGGGCGACGGATCTCCCCCAAATCTCCCCGTCTGGCCTTAGCCTAAGTCGACTAGAAAATCATGTAAACATTAAATAAACCCAATAGGCTGGTTTTACTTCCAATAAGCATTATTTAGATTTTAGTTTTGATGAAGTACAATCTACTATTTTATTATTACAGAAAAAAAGGTATTTTGTATTTTTAAAAATTCAGATTATCTAATTATAATGGAGTCTATGGCAGATGGCCTTTCCATAATTTAGAGCTTTCTGTATAATTGGTTTCTGGATAACATATCAGATATCTGTATTGCAATAACTAAAATTGTGTTGCTTTACAGAGCATTTTTTAGATGGGGACAGTGAGCCACATTTGAAAGCAGACATTTTCAAAAGAATAAGGCAAATAAAAAAACGTAATTACTTATAATTGTCCTTAAAATAAACTTTGAAGTTTATTCGAAGGTGACGTGCCCCTTTAATAGAAATCTATCATGTGCTGATTCCCCCTGGTGAGCACAAAAACGATGGAATTCTAAGGACAAATCATTATGAGAAAAAAAATATCGAAATTGTGCTCATAAATGGCCCCTTATAAAATTAGCATCAATAATCAGACAATAATGTCACTGGGCCCTGGGTTGTGTCTTTTTATGGCTTATGTGAGTATATTTTAGGGTTCATCTTTGCTTTGTTTAAGCGAGTCCCTGGCCACCACTGTGTGTTTTGTTTTTTTATAATAAGGGACCCTAGAAGGGGGGCCCAGAGAATTTTGTTGTTCGGGGCTCTGTGATTTGTAATGGGGCCCATTATATAGGCATTACTGGTATGTAGATAGACAAGAAAGAAAAATCTGAAAATAATAAAAGGCCGTGCATGCAAAGCATGTACAGGTATTGGATCCGTTATCAGGAAACACGTTGTCCAGAAAGCTCCGAATTACAGAATGATTGTCTCCCATAGACCCCATTATAATCAAATTTTTAAAAATGATTTCCTTTTTCTCTGTAATAATAAATCAGTAGCTTGTACTTGATCCCAACTAAGATATAATTAATCCTTATTGGAAGCAAAACCAGCCTATTGGGCTTATTTAATGTTTACATGATTTTCTAGTAGACTTAAGGTATGAAGATGGAAATTTACAGAAAGATCTGTTATCCGGAAACCTCCAGGTCCTGAGCATTCTGGATAACCGGTCCCATACCTGTACTGGAAATAGGCAATACTAGCAAATACTTTTTCATGGCATAGCGTTAAATGGGTTGGGCAGCGTTCAAGTCTAGGCACAGGGGCAGCAAACAAAACATTAGTTGAACCCTAGGAAATCAGGAAAAGGGTAAGGTTGAACTACAATCAGGATAGTGAAGCCCGCTCGCACACCCTGGCCTTCGAAGGTAGGAACCTGGCGCTCAGTGTTAGAGGGGTTGGCACCCTCCTCAATTGGTCAATTCTTTGAAGACACGGGGGGTCATTTATAAAGTTCGCGCAGCGAATAATTGTTTGGAAATGGTAGTTTTGCCCATGCTTTTCCCTGAACGCTACAATATTGCACTACTGTGCCCGTCTTTCCGGTTTTTGCGAATTCGCAATTGTGAATGAATTTTCGCAAACCACTCGCAAACAAGATGGGTCTTTGCATGAGTGCAGGCACTTTGTGAGGTTGTGTTGCGAGAAAATAGCGTTAACAGTAACTTAGATATTTTCTCCGCAACCAAAGTTGTGGCACAGAGTGTCCGCAATTTGTGATCTTTGCCATATTTAAAAAGCTCCTATAGATATTCGCAATGTGAAAAACAAATTCGCAAATCTGTTTGCACACTCTTATTCAGCTTTACAAATATAACCAGGCGCAGGGCAAATATATTCACTCTGCGAACCAATCTGCCCTGCGTGAAATTTATATATGACCCCCACTGGCACACATGGTAAATTCAAGCAGGGACTTTCCCTTGCGTGTTTATTTGCAACAAATGCAACATTTCGGGGCTATACCCGTTTGTCAAGTATAGCCAGGCCTGGACTGGCAATCTGTGGGTTCTGGCATAAGCCAGATGGGCTGCTATAAGGTGCCATAGAAAGTCAGAATTTAGTGGGCTGGTGGGGGCTGATTGAACCTGTGTGTACCTGAAATGCCAGGGCCTATTTTAATTCTCAGTCCAGACTTGAGTATAGCCCCGAAACGTTGCATTTGTTGCAAATAAACATGCAAGGGCAAGTCCCTGCTGGAATTTACCGTGTGTGCCAGTGTCTTCAAAGAATTGAACTACAATCAGGCCATGGCATTGGCATCAGTGGAGCATAAGCACAGACTCCCTAACTGCTTGCTTTCCCTTGGAGCGTCTGCATTCAGAATGAGGTTCAAGATGCCCAAGAGCTGCCCATCTCCTGCCCCTCCAACATGCGCTTCTGATTAACACAGGCAGCAACACATACAGAATGAGGTGCATAAAGGTGCCCCTATTTTTTTAATAAATGCAGTTGAATATCCAGTGAGCTTAGTGTATAATACCATTTAGCTGAAGTCTCTGCTCCACAAGGCACCTGGCTGTTCAGTGGAATGCAGGTGTTTATTCTCACAGGAACAGTATATATAGAAGTAAACACATACATTCCAGCAAAGAGCCCAGCATAAAGCATGAAGCCTGAACTGAGAGTGACTTCATTACTGCTAGTAGCCTATGTTATTAGTATTTATGTTGAGTGAAGTTTAAAAAAAAAAAATATATATATATATACATGTATATATATATATGTGTGTATTTATAAATATATTTTTCTGTGGCAAAAACAGTTTACATGTGCAAAATGCCATGACTGTTTATGGCCTGTATCACATTTGTTGTGCACATCCATTGTACACTGCTGCAGAATATGTTAGCACTTTATAAACCCTGTTGTTACACACACACTTCTGCAGTAAGTAAAGAGCAAACAAAATAGATGGTAATTTTTAAACTTGAGTGAGATATTATATTAAATTCTTGGCCTAAATAAATGCAAGTTTACTCAATGGGGCAAAGTCACTAAAGTGCAAAGAGGCTAATTCTAGCGCTAATTCGCCAGCATGACGTCATTTCGCAACTTCGCTAATATACTAACACTAGCTAGCTAGCGAAGTAGATAGACGCAACTTTCGTACCCTTACGCCAGGCGAAGTGGCGCGCTGATGAAGGGACGTAACTACGCTAATTCACTAAGATGACCATTTTACTGAACGTTACCTCTTGCGCTAGACTTTACGTCGCCATGTCAGACCTGATGAAGTTCAATACATTAGATAGGAGTTTGAAAAAAAAAAACTTGAAATTTTCTCTAAGTCCCAAAAAAATGCTGGCGTCTTTTACTATTTTTAAGGGTGATAGGCTGAAAAAGATCGTAAATTTTTTTAGGGTAACCTCCTTCCCCCCTACATTTCCTAACATATGGCAACACAACTATACAGGGGGCACATGTGTAGGGTGATAAAACACCTTACAAATGAGGCAATTTTGAGAGACTTTGAAGAACGCGTTGCTGCATGTGAATAGGCACAGGCGACTTTAGTGCTAGCGGGTGCGAGATACCAGCAAGCCATTGAGGGAGATTAGTCGACTCAAAGACGGGGCTATTAGTCGCCAGGCGACTAATCTCCCTGAAATCTTCCCGTGTGGCCCTAGCCTTAGGCTTTAGGCACACGGGCAGATTCGGGGAGAGTTGTCGCCCCGGTGACAACCCTCCTCTTCTTCGGGGCGACGATATCCCCAAACTGCCTAAAAATTAAAAATCGCCAACGGGATGGCATTCACGGCTCTTTGTTTTCTGAAGTGGCCGAAGTTTTCTCACCAGCAAACTTTGGGCAACTTTGGAAAACGAAGCGCCGTGAATGCCATCCCGCTGGCGATTTTTCATTCCTGCAGACGGGAAGGCAGTTCAGGGAGATTGTCGCCCCAAAGAGGAGATTTGTTGCTGGGATGACTAATCTCCCCGAGTCTGCCCGTGTGCCTCTACCCTTTGGGTGAAGACACACAGAGCTACTAGTAGCAGCTACTTGTGGCTACAAAATGGCAAAAAATATCCTGCCATAGACAATAATGGGAATTGCCTCTGTTAAAACAAACGTACTGTCTTAGCAAAGCCAATTATTTTGTAGCTGTGGCAAGTAGCTGCTACTATAAGCTCTGTGTGAGTATCCAGAAATAGCGTAGTGACACACAAGCAGATTCAGGGAGATTTATTCACCTGGAAACTAATCGCCGCTTCTTCTGGGCGACAATCTCCCCAAACTGCCTTCTGGTGCCATTCCACCGGCTTGAATGAAAATTTCCCAACGGTATGGCACTTCGTTATCCAAAGCTGCCTTACGAGGAAATTACAGGCAACTTTGGAAAACAAAGCACCGTGAGTGCCATCCCACTGGCGATTTTTCATTCTAGCAGGCGGGAAGGCAGTTCTGAGAAATTGTTGCAACAAAGAAGAGGAGAGTGGTCACCGGGGTGACTAATCTCCCTGAATCTGCCTGAAGCCTAAGATATGTCAGCTACTATAAGAAGGCAGTTCTGGTCACCCTGAAAAAGAGGCGTTTAGTCGCCAGGCGACTAAATCTCCCCAAATCTGCCCGTGTGCCCCCACCCTTATGTAAAAGTCTGAACATCCTTAAGTTTTGTGTGTGCCCAGTTATTAGCAAAGTGAGGAAGTGAAGTTGAGGAAGTTTACGTTATTTTAGGAAAATATTAACTATAATACTTTTGGATGCTGGTGTTGTTATGGGGGACTTGTACTGATTTATCTACTTCATGAGAAAGGAGGTTGAGCCAGAGGGAAATATTACCTATTGGAATGTTTGTATGATTAAAGGGACTTTAGATACAGGTATGGGACATGTTATTCAGAATGTTCAGGACCTGGGCTTTTCCAGATAAGGGGTCTTTCTTTAATTTGGATTTTCATACTTTAAATCTACAGAAAATAATTTACACATTAAATAAACCCAATAGCATTATTTTGCCTTCAATAAGCATTATTTGTAGCTTAGTTGGCATCAAGTACAAGTTACTGTTTTATTATTACAGGAATAAAGGAATAATATTTTTTATTGCTTTTTTTGAAAAGGAGTTTATGGGAGATGGCCTTCCCATAATTGGATAATCGGTTCAAAATAACAGGTCCCATACCCGTATTATCAACATTTGGTCATTCAGAAGGCCAGATTGTAATGATCCAACAGATTGCCACCTTGTTTGATTGCCGGACTTATTACGACCCCATACATTTGAATGTTAATTCATTGTTGCCTAGTTCTGAATGCATTGACGCACAGAAAAAAACACTACACATGAAGAGGCTGTGGATGTCCCTTTGATGGCAGTGGTAGTGGCAGGCACCCCCGCCAATGTCCCACTAGACCACCAGGTAATCTTACTACAATTTTTGGTGATAAAGAGCAGTCTCTCTCTAATAGGTGGTGAGTTTGTTTTTTCCACTATTTGGTCTCTTAGC
>CM044434.1:23184269-23202756 GCA_024363595.1 Xenopus borealis | reverse complement strand
ATCTACTGAATTGGTGACCATTGTGGACCAATGGAGACCTTCCATTAGAGGTTCTAATTTTTTCTCCCTTTCAAATCTATTTGGCAGATACCTTCAGCTGGATATTAAATAGGAAGGTGAGCTAGTACACAAGGGCCACTAAGATACTGATTTGTCCAAGTCATCAGCTTTTATCGATCATTGTTCTCATTGAGAATTTGGACGCCATATTTAAAATATGCTGCGTATTTACGCAAAATGTGGTTTCAAACGTGGAGATCCCATAGAGTCTATTGATTTGGTAGTGTCTTGATTTGGCATCCGATGGCGGATTTTGGCTTGCAAGCGCCCTGTGTGAATTGCCATAGTGCATTTTCCATTAGTTTCGGTGGTAGTGCAGTTTATGCGTATTTATGCCAGACTGAGCGTTTTAATGTCTTGCCCTTACTCTTTAAATGTAATTCCCTTCCCACCATGGGACTTTCAGCAGAGTATTTATTAGGAGTCTGTCACCCGCTTCTCTAGTCCTAGCCAGGGAGCAAAGTAAGCAATCCCTTCCTACCACTCATCTTCTTATTCTTAGTGGTGTCACTGTGCTGCCACTGCTATTTCTGTTGCACAGTGCTGAAAAGCTGTATGACATTTCCAGACAGCGTTGGTTCTTCTCTGCATGGCATGTTATGTCAACTGGCAGTTGAGAGAGGGAAGCCAGAGGGTAGCAGCGTTCTCCTCTATTACCTTCCTCCTGATTTCCTTTGGTTCCATTCATTCATGTGACCTATGGCTGCATGTACTATATTAGCTGACCCAGATCTACATATGCTGTGAGAGTGTAACACATTTTTAGTTAATTATAAAAACCAGAATGGGGCCCTTGCAAAGTCGAAAATTTGGGCCTCTGTGTGAAGGGGGGAAAAATGATAAAAACCAGGAATGCTGAATGGGGTGTAGAACTGCAACAATATTCTAAGGTTATTAGTTCTAAAGACTATTATTATTATGTTCTTATTAGCATAAATAATAATGAGCATGCAGAGAAATTATAAACAAGTACTGCCACATTATATTGCTGTCATATGAACCCAAATGTGTATTGAAGACAGGCTTGGACTAGAGGGACTCTGGGACCCAGTGATTCCTTATGGATCAGGCAGCATGACCCCATCAGATTTCCATGGCCAGCTTAGTATATGCGTAGTTGCCTAATCAGTTTTCTATAAATATTCTGGAACAGTAAGCAAGGAGGACTGTGTTCTGGTTTAGTCATCTTATCGCACTGAGCAGATGATTGAGTGGGAGACTAGATACACATCCTACAACTACGAGAGCAGAGCACACAGGTATTAGCAATTGTTGAGTCACAGGTTAAAAATTCATAATTAACTTTTTCATTTGTAATACAGTTATGGGATCCATTATCCGGAAAACCCATTATCCAGAAAGCCTTGAAATACGGAAAGGTCATCTCCCATAGACTCAATTTTATAGAGATAATCCAAATTTTTTTAAATGATTTACTTTTTTTCTTTAATAATTAAACATTACCATATACTTGATCCGAACTAAGATCTAATGAATCCTTATTGGCAGCAAAACCAGCCTATTGAGTTTATTTAATGTTTACATGATTTTCCATTATTATGAAGATCCAGAGTGTTGCAGTTGGACAAAAACATAAAATCTGTTAACAGCATATTTTTTCATTTTCCATTATTGAGAAAAGAGCTGAGCAAGTCTAGGGTGGATTTGCTATACATGCTGTTCACATATTAAATTTAGTTCTGTACTGTGGGGTCACAATAACAGCCTTTATGGCAAGGGGATCTTGGTTTCATTTTGATGGGTCATGGTACCCTTTGCTTTTGGGTTTTTCAGCATTTTTTTCCCCACTGGAACTTACATGCTGCTTGAATTGTTCCCATCAACTTTAATATATTATACAAGGTCTGAAGTGGTGGAAAATAACGGGGTCAAATCCAGCGTTCAACCTTCTTAAATTGACCAGAGCTTTTTATACCATTTTTCTGGCAACATAATTAAAAAGGCCCTAAATGTCTTAAGCTTCTATAACAACCCAAGGCAACCACAGCCCTTTAGCAGTAAAGATCTGTGTCTCCCCAGTAGATGCCCCAGTAGCTCCCCATCTTCTTTTCTGCTGATTCACATGCTCTGTGCTGCTGTCACTTACTGAGCTTAGGGACCCACTCACAATATACAGAACGCATAGAATAGAAAACTAACAATATAAGGCTGAGAAGTAATTCATTCAGATTCACAATGTGTATTGGGCTAGAATGGCCACACGGTGGTGTAACTTTTATACAGCAGATTCTGTCACATGAAGGGGACATAAGGAGTTGATTACCCTACTACAGTGCTGTCCAACTACTGTGGTACCAAGGGCCAGAATTTTTCTGGAATATGTGGTAGAAGGACTCCCTTGCTGAGCAGGCACGCTGGGGCGCTGCGAGAGCCAGGGACCCACCAGTTTTTTTCCCGGTGTCCCACCAGCCCTGTCCGACCCTGGTGCTCACTGCATAGATATCACTTGTGAAAATGTAAGTCATAACCTAAAATATATCATAAACATACACTTAAATCCATATGCTGCCTCCTCCCCTGTAGATAACCCCCCAGCACAGTTAGGGGCCCCTAGCAACATTTCCAGATGCTAACAAACCCTACCAGGCTCACATCCCTCAGGGTACTGAGTAGTGCAAGCAGAGTATGGCACACCCAGGGAGCATAGGGCAGTCAGAGTATGGCATACAGGGAGCGCAGGGCAGGCAGAATATGGCACACACAGGGAGCATAGGGCAGACAGAGTATGGCACACACAGGGAGCATATGGAAGGCAGAGTATGGCACATACAGGGAGAATAGAGCAGGCAGAGTATGGTACAACAAGGAACATAGGGCAGGCACAGTATGGCACAAACAATGGAGCATAGTAAAGGCAGAATAGAGCAGGAAAACCTGACATGGAGATGGAAACCTAAGGTGTATAGTTCATACTGTGCTACATACAGTGAAGTGTAAACAGGTGAACAATTTGGGAGCTTTCAGTTTGGGTATGATGTGTGACCAGTACATGGCTTTAGGGATGTGAACAATAGACATGTTACAGGTGTGAACAATGCAGGAGGATTACATGTGTGAACAATGCAGGATCTTAATGTCTGGATTTGATGCATAAACAATGCAGAGGCAGTTAATCTTAGTACTGATACCTTTTAAAGTTTATACAAGGTAAGAAATCACAGCAGGAAGACTTTCATGTGGAGGGGAGTCGCAGGCTGGATGATAATTATAATTGATATTCTGCCGTTGGACGCAGCTAGACCTTGTTTCCATCACACAAGGTTCTTGTAAAAGAAGCGATGTACAGGCAAACCCAGAAAAGCATATATTTGTCTGGTAATGAGATCCAAGCAGCTGATTCATTTCTCTGGAAGCACTTGGCTGGTTGCCTGGCTAGGTATTTGTGATTCAGCGCCTGACTGCACGCCTGATAATAGTATCTATTAGTCAAAGGGGAATCCCTATCCTGTGACAGGGGCAGCTCTTATGGAATGATCTGCAGGCGATTTATCCTATTATGACCGACACAGGTTTTCATTTACCAACGTCTGTCACCATTGAGATCGTTTTCGGAAAGAGAAGAAACAAATTACGAATTATCTAGCAGCATAAATTAAGGAGAAATAACTGGAATGTCTCAATAATTAAAGGGGAACTAAAATCATCTTTAAAGAGGCTTGCCCCCAATCCCGAGGGGAGCACAGAATAAAGCTACAGCTACAATGAGATAACTTCTAATTAATGTTATATATGTCTGGAATCTTTTATGGTGTGTTGTGACAAAATAATGACTCGAAAAAAAGGGTTGATCCCAGGAAGTCTAAAAACAATGATCTTTGGTTACTCATGCTGAGGGTTGATGGAGTTTTACCTTAGGGTAGGGACAGACAGGGAGATTCGGGGAGATTTTGTCGCCTGGCGTTTTTAGCAGGCGACAATCTCCCAAAATTACCTTCTCCCTGTCTGCCACTAGTATACCGACAAAGCGCCAGCGAAGACGCGGCGAGGCGATTTCCGGAATCGCCCGAAGATACTTTGTGAGGAAACTTCGGGCGATTCCGGAAATCGCCGCGCCGCGTCTGCACAGGCGCTTTGTCAGTATACTAGCGGCAGACAGGGAGAAAGTAATTCGGGGAGATTGTCGCCTGCTAAAAAACGCCAGGCGACAAAATCTCCCTGAATCTCCCTGTCTGTCCCCAGCCTTAATCTTGTATAGAATGGACAATAGTTACTGAACTACTACTGAGTTTTCAGCACTGCGTCTACACATAAGGCCACTGGCACATGAACATTTTGCCTGTGTGTTCCCCAAAAGTAATAAAATACCTTGGTTTTGCTTTCAATGCTCATTGCAAAGTACTATTGTGCATTTTCTGCTCCTTTGCATGATAAAACTATCTTACATGTGGGGAATCGTATATGCATCAATAGAAAGGTAATTGTAGGCGTTTTGACACCCAAAAGGAAATTGTGCTATCTGTGGCTGACAAAGTACCTGAAAATACCTGTTCATGCTGCCAAATCATTACAGTTGTGCAGAAGGAAGCATTTTCACACAAAAACACAATAGTAGAGATTTAGACCTGTCGATTCATGTCAGTGCCATAACAGCAGTGCACTAGGGCCCCTCCCAAAAAATTGGAGGGGCATGGTGCACACAACAAACCCCTACCTGTCCACTCACCCCCTAGCGAGGGATTTCTAACAACTACAGAGAAAGCAAACCCCATGGTCTGGGCCCCCTACCCACCAATCCTCGTTGCTCCAGACCAGATGAAAGAGCATGTAAAGGGGGAGTGGGCATGTACATCCGCTGTGTAAACCTTACTTGTTCAGTTAATTTAGCAGTAAAAATGCATATCTTAGTAATTATGCACTAAAATGTGCCCCATGTGCATGCTGATAAACCCCTGCCATGCCTGTTAATGCACACAGATTATAGGGAATACAGTAGTAGTTCAGTTTTTTCTTATATATCTGAAGGAGAAGATAAGGTTTATGGAAAAAGATCACATAGTCCTCATCTCATGCAGCAGTCATGTCTACTCACCCTAATCTCTTTGGAGTCACCATGATTTGTCTCCCTCTCAATCTGTCTCCAGTCAAGTCACCCACTGTCAAAATTTTTATCCTAATTTTACTTACTAACCACCCTTGAAAACCATTATACCATAAATCTCTGGAACAGGCAGAGCAGGGAGTATGAACAGAGGGCACAACCTGAGTGGAATTGGGGCATGTCTGGAACAAGGCATGGCTAAGAGTCATCAAGTTTATAATACAGCCGAGTTGGCCCATCTGCTTCGGTGTTATTGTGGCTCTACACAGGTTAAGCCAACTGCACCATTTAAGTCTGTTTAAAGTGGACCGGTCACCCAGACACAAAAATCTTTATAATAAAAGTCCTTTTCAAATTAAACATGACATCCAATTTCAAATTTTTATTAAAGCATTCATAGCTGTTTTAAGATCATTTAAAAATCTCACCTGTCAATCAAATATTGTCTGCCACTCCTCTATGCCTTAGGCAGATAATTACTTTCACTTTCCATTCAGCACTTCCTAGATGTCACTGCTCCCCACACATTCCCCCAGTTCTCTTAACCATTTAATTGTGTAGCCAGGACATGGGGAGAGACATTGGGTCCCCCATTTTGGTGCACAAACAAGATTCTGAGATGATGCAAGGCTTGTCTTAATAACAGTATCCACAAAATGGCTCCTGCCTGCTTGTTATAATAATGAATTCCCAGACTGAAGAAAACAGGATTAAAATAATTTATATAGTGTAATTAATGTTCATTTTGCTTGACTAATGTGATGAAATAGGATTTTGAATATTTTTTTGGGGTGACGGGTCCACTTTAAGTGGGACTTTTTGTTGCGTGGTAGGTGGCTTGCTGTGATTTCAGAAAAACATACTGTATTATGCAGCATTCCTCTAAAATGTAAAATGCAATGGGAAAAAAAATCCAATATACAGTTTTCTTAAATGGATTAATATTGCAGGTTTTTGGGAATTTATCTTACTTCAGATTAATATTTTCCCTTTTCAGAATAAGAATATTCGTAAACCCTGCTACATCAATGAGATGAAACAAATAAGTAAAAAACATACTGTATTATGCAGCATTCCTAGAAAATGTAAAATGTCATGGAAAAAAGATCAATATACTGTTTTCTTAAATGGATTAATATTGCAGGTTTTTGGGAATTTATCTTAATTCGGATTAATATTTAACCTTTTCAGAATAAGAATATTGGTAAACCCTGCAACATTAACAAGATGAAACAACAAATAAGTAACGAAGATGCTGAGCTGTGGTTCTTTTCTGGTTCCACAAGAGAGCAGTGCAGCCATGGAAAGGAATGTAGGCGCTGTTATGTGCTCTCTGGTATCCCAGCACAATTGTTTTGGGGGTCCTTCAAATAAAAATTATTGTTCACTATGTTTTCATGAAGGCAAACAGGATTCAAATTCAAAATTCCAAATAAATCTAGAACCACAACCAAATTCACCCCCCCCCCCTTTCCCTAACTGTTCTGGGAAAATAACTATAGTGATGAAAGAGTATAGAGTAAATAATTCTCTGATTTTGTTGATTGACCCCAAACCACCAAATAGTTTGAAGAGTGATGAAAATGAGCTAAACTCCTCTCTCAAGGGTCTATGTACTCTGTGAAAGTGTGGGAGGTCAAATTTGTGCACTTTAGAGCAGGCCTGTACCATCTTTTCTTGAAAAAAATACTGGCCTTGCTATATATTTATCTTTTTTTCCTATTTATAACATTGGGATCAAAAATACTGTCCAGGCCGGTAAAATACCGGCCAGGTGGCAACCCTACCTGCACTGAGAATCAAAATAGGCCCTGGCATTTCAAGTACACAGAGGCCCAATCAGCCCACACAGAGGCTCAAACAGCCCCCACCAGCCCAAAAACTACTGAATTTCTATGGCACATTATAGCAGACCCTCTGGCATTTGCCAGAACCCACAGATTACGAGTCGGGCAACTTAACTCTTGTACCCTCTGCCCATAGCTGTGCAGTTCTATACTGCCCCAAGCAGGTGCTATCTTTTTTATACAAATGTGCTCATTATTAAGCAAGGGTAGAATATGCATCCCCAGGATATTGGGATGCCATGCCACAATTTTAGTATGGCATCTGTATGCGTCTATTAAAATTTATCTTATTACTAATACTATCATATATAAGGTTGAACTTGATGGACGTGTCTTTTTTCAACCTAACTTATAAAGTTGTTATGTTACTATAAGAGGCAGCAAATGGGATATTATAAGACGGGGTTATGCTACTTGTGGCAATCAAAGGAATTTGTATCATCCCCAGTCTGATCAAAGGATCAAATGACTTGTTTCTGTGGCCATCACACATGTGGAATGACAAATAACAATGGGAGGCAAAACAACACATGTAAATGTTGGTGTGGGGAGGAGGTGACAGAAAGTTATACGACTTCTAGTTATGGGCGAATTTGTCCTGTTTCACTTCGATGAGGCTAAGAATTTGCAAAACACCAATTTTTCACACCGGCAACAATTTTGATGCACGTGTCTATTTTGATGCCAGTGAAAAATTGACGTGTGCCTATTTTGTCCAAATGCATGAAAGTCAATGGGTGTCAGAACAATTTTGGTGCACGTCAGTGGATGACAATTTTTTTTCTGTGGTGAATTTTTGAGAATTTATTCACCGGTGGCGAAATGTGGAAATTCGCTGCAAATTCACGCCTGACTAATTTATTCCCCCATCACTAACCACTGCTCTAAACAGCTCCTATTTCCTAGATATTCTGAAGTCACTGCTAGTAAATGATTTTCCAACAGTGTTGCCATGCATCCACGGGGGGGGGGGGGGTTAAAAGTTATTTACAGAATGAATAATTAAAAAAAACTAAATATACAGTATACCAGTGTAAATTACTAGCCTGTGGCGAGCAACACAATTCATATCTAATTCCAATTACTAGAATTTTATTGACAGATGCTTGTTACAGAAAGATAATTTCTATAGAACAAAATTTATTCTGCTAACAAGATGAACATTTAGGGGCAAATTTATCATTGGTCGAATTTCGAATTGAAAAAAAAAATTCGAAATTTGACCATGGGAATAGGAAGGGAAGTAAAATCCTTTGAATTTGAATATCGAATGCAAAGGATTTTACCGCAATTCTATTGGTCGAACGATCGAATAGGAAAAATTTGATCGATTGATAAACTGTTCGATTCGAACAATTTTTTCGATAGATCAAATTTTTTTTATTCGATCAAAAATAAGAAAACCCAATTCGGTAGCTTTGATCTGGCGAACCAGGTGGTTGAATATTCGAATTAAATTTTATTCGAATCTTTCGATTCGATCGAATTTCCAAAGTTCACTGGTTGAAGTGGTCTGCAAAAACATTTGAAAATTCAAATGTTTTTGAAAATTCATTGAACTTCGAATCCTTCATGAGAATTTAGTAAATCTGCCCCTAAGTCTCACAAAACTATTTTTCACAAATTCTGCCAGTCAACACCCTACACATAGGGGCAGATTTACGATTGGTCGAATTTCGAATGATAAAAAAATTTGAAATTCGACCAGGGAATAGTGGGGAGGTAAAATCCTACGAATTCAACGGATTTTACCGCAATTTGAATGATCGAATCTAGAAAATGCGATTGTTCGTTCGAATATTCGAACGATTTTTAAGCGATCAAATTTTTTATATTCGATCTTAGGGAATGATCCCCATTTCGGTAGGTTTAATCTGGCGAAGTAGGTGGTTGAATTAAAATTTAAAGGGGAAGCATTCGACCATCGAATTTTCGAATAAAATTAAATTCGAATATTCGAATTATTTGACGGTCAAATTTGCCTAATTTGCATATTCGAAATTCGAATCTTTTTGAAAATTCGATCGAATATTCCAATCACTCGTGAATTTATGTGAATTTAGTAAATCTGCCCCATACAGTAACTGAGAGTCACTGATGCTTTTTTTTTATTTATTTAAATCAAATAATGTTTTATCTGTTCCATTGAAAGCCCATTTGCTACTAGGGAGCCCTTGTGGCATAACTAGAAGTCTGTTGTCTCAATAGCAAAATGTTTTACAGGTCACTGGTTTTGTTACATTGGTGTTTGAAAGACAGAATGCTTTTTTAAAATAGTTTGTAATATCATGATATCCTTTTGTACACAAACTTGACTTGATCGGCTGCAGCGGCGCGCCAATTACACACGGACTGGGGGGGGGCCCGGCCGCATGGCCCGCCCCCACCTAGTTCCGTTACTGCCTAAAGGGTTAGTCCACACGGTAAGATTCAGGGAGATTTGTCACCTGGCAACTCATCGCCGCTTCTTTGAGGCAACCTATTTGAGGCGACCTATTTGCACGCGGCACAATGCCTCGTGAGGCAATTTTGAGCGATTTAGGAAGACGCAGTGTGAATAAGTTCCTCATTATAGAAAGACCCCATATAAAGAAATCCACTGGTACCTACAATTCCAGATAATAAATCGCACACCTGTAATAAATTGTGAGAACATAAAGTAATTTTTTTTTTTTTTAAATCTTCCTACAGTTCATCTTTACTGCCACAGGGTGGCACAGTGCAGACACAGAAAAGGCATTTTGCAGATTCAGTGAACAGTTTTTGTCCAATACAAGTTCAAAAACATTATAAGGCATGCGTTGAAAAATAAATATTGGGATACATAAACATTTCATTCTGGGTTTCTAGAGTTGTAATTTTTCTTTGCTTTTATATTTCAGACAATCACAGAAGCGTTTTCCTAATACAGTATATGGATGTGTAATTCTTGCAACTGACAGTCCACATGCAGTGCAATGTGGCTGGACAATTTGCTCATAAAAGGTGACAGATAAGATAAAAGTGAGAGGCTGAATTAAATTAAAGAGATTCTGACACCTGAAGTCAAACTCTTTTTTACCTCTATTATAATAACTGACTTTGAAAGATACTTCTAACTTTGCCATAAGGTATTTGCATGATGCTTTTACATTACTGTCTGATCCCCCATGTTCCTGTATGAGGGGGCTGCCATATTTGTGCACCCGGCATCTGTTATCATTACAAACTGTAACTAACAGACTGAGATGGGACTGTTAGGTTGGCAAAGTAAGAGTGTCAGGGTGTCAGAGAGTTAGGCTTAGAAATTTCAGCTAACAGTTATATACAAAAACAAAACCTCTCCGCAAAAAAAGATCAACATGACCTATAGGTAACAATTAATGTACATTCATATGTTAAATTTCATTTTTTAGTGTCAGTATCACTTTAAAGACACAGTGGGTTGGCTACATTTCCCCTCCTCTACCCTTCCCTCCCTTTACTTAAAGGGATGGTTCACCTTTAAGGTAACTTTAGTATGTTATAGAATGTCCAATTCTAAGCAACTGGTTTTCATTATTTATTTTTTATAGTTTTATAGTTCTTTTTCTTCTGGATCTTTGCAGCTTTCAAATGGGCGTCTCTGACCCCTTCTAAAAAAAAAAACAAATGATCTGTAAGGCTACAAAGTTATTGTTATTCTTACTTTTTATTCCTCATTTTTTTGAGTCAGCCCCTCTCCTGTTCATGTTCCAGTCTCTTATTCAAACCAAGGCATGATTGCTAGTGTAATTTGGACCCTAGCAACCAGACTGCTGAAATTGCAAAATGAAGAGCGGTTGAATAAAAACCCTAAATAATAAAAAATGAAAACCAATTGCAAATTGTCTCAGAATATCACTCTCTACATCATACTATGATATACCCCGTATCATCCCCATTTTCAGTTACTGAATCTACAAGAGCTCACACAGCTCAGTTGGAATAGTCGGAATAGTGTGTTTATGTTGAGAAATGTATCCAGATTATATCAGTTTTTTTTCTCAGGGATACTGTCATGGGAAAACATGTTTTTTTTTTCCAAAACACATCAGTTAATAGTGCTGCTCCAGTAGACTTCTGCAATAAATTCATTTCTCAAAAGAGCAAACATTTTTTTAATATTCAATTTTAAAATCTAACATGGGGCTAGACATTTTGTCAATTTCCCAGCTGGTCATGTGACTTGTGCAAGCACTTTAGGAGGGAACTGCTTTCTGGCAGGCTGTTTTTCTTTCTCAATGTAACTGAAGGAGTCACTGTGGGACTTTTACTATTGAGTGCTGTTCTTAGATCTACCAGGCAGCTGGTATCTTGAGTTAGGGAGCTGATACCTGGTTACGTTCCCATTGTTCTGTTGTTAGACTGCTGGGGAGGGGTGATATCACTCCAACTTGCAGTATAGCAGTAAAGAGTGACTGAAGTTTATCAGAGCACAAGTCACATGACTTGGGACAGCTGGGAAATTGACAATATGTCTAGTCCCATGTCAGATTTTGAAATGAAATATATAAAAATCTGTTTGCTCTTTTGAGAAATGGATTTCAGTGCAGAATTCTGCTGGAGCAGCACTATTAACTGATGCATTTTGAAAAAAACATTTTTTCACATTACCGTATCCTTATAACACTGCTGCTGCTTGTGGTTTATTTGAAGGACAAGTAAAGTTAAATTCACTGGGGGTGTCTTTAAAAATAAACGTACCAGCCTGGGGTACATTCTGAGCATCATTGTGTTGCTTCATGTTCACCAAAGATATTTTGCATCCGCAAATGTGCTGTATAGTAAAATAGAAAAAAATTACTCTACTGTGATTGAGAGGTCCAAGAGTTCCTTGGAGAGTATAGAAAATCATGGTATCACAGTGCTGAGATGTAACATACCACTTTAATAAAGCAAGGAAGAACCAGCCCTGGGGGTTCTAGGTTAGCAATAAAAGTCAATGGGAGGGGTTCAGCTTTTACATTTATATCCGGTGCTGCCCTAGGTACGGCCCTCTACCCACTCCCCAATCAGGGCACAGATCTATACCCATGCACTCAGGACCGGATTTGTGGAAAGGCCACCTAGGCCCGGGCCTAGGGTGGCAGGATTTTAGGGGGTGGCATGCTGCCCAGCCACACCCACATTGGTCCAGAAACACTGGAGATATGCAGGATATACATGTTTTTTACATTTCCCATGTGCCAATCTCCATTGCTCTGGTCTTGATGATGGAAATTTGTGAATAAAGGGCAGAGTATGGGGGTGATGAACAGCAGTGGGCCTAGGGGTGCCGATATGTAAATCCAGCCCTGCATGCACTGATCATAAAAGAAAGAGGTACCCCCCTCAACTTTGGGCTGGGGGATGTATTTTCTTAAAGTGAGGGTTTTTTTAAGGCACCCGAGGACCCCTCAATGCCTATATAATAAATATGGCCCTAGAGGTGTGTACCCTCCCCCCGTAAATTAACTTTTATTGTACATTATTAGATTATTTATTTTGGTTACTGTTGAAAACATTGTTTACTTTAAGAAGATGTGCTTGGATGATTGAAATAGGGCTGCAATAAGAGCACAAAGTTTTCCCTGCAGATAGAGTTCCTGCCTTTCTTATGGAGCTTAAAATGAGCAGCGTACCCAACCTTTAACCGCTTCCACTGCTTCTGTGATAAACTGCATTAGTAAAATGAAATTTGTGATGGTAACCATGGTGATAGTGGCCATATACGTCGATTGTTGCCATAGAGACCAGTTGACAATTGTCATGGAGACCATGGCAGAAGTGACCACAGTAAGAGCTTGCATAGAGATGACAGTGACGGTTAATATGGAAACCATGTTGACCCTTGGTATGGGAAACCTAGTGACAACTGCCATGCTGTACAAAAAGCACCATTAAGCATCCATGGAAACCATAGAATCACGAAGACTATAATGAGGGTTGTCAAGGTAATATTTGCTACAGAGACCGTAATCATTGTTGTCATGGAGATAATTGCTATAGATAGCATGGTGGGAATTGTTGTTATGGAATCGGTTGGTATTGAGACGATTGTTACATCTGTCACTGTAACAGTTTCCATGGAGATCAAGCTGTCATTGATACAGAGACTAAAGAGAAAATTGTAACAGTTGTCATGGAAGCATTTCTTTGGAAGACTTTGCAATAGAGACCCTACAGAAAATTGACAATGGTTGAGTATGGTGTTGGCTTTGTCAAGAAAACAGGTTCTATGTAAGCCATAGTGACACTATCCATGGAAACGGAGCGATAGCTCTCATATTAAAGGAGACATATGGAATACATTAAAAAACTCTAATTTTGTAGGCAATAATCAGTAATATATAGTGTTGCTTTTACATGGTACTAAAAATTTATATTATCTTTAAAAATAGCCCCTTTATTAGAGCTCCCTATAGATGTTCTCTAGTCCCTGTCTGTGTTTCAAATGAGGGGAGGGTGTGTCCTAACAGTCCCTGCCAAAAGCACAGTAGGAGGGGGACAGCCAATCACAGCCCTGCAGTCACACAAGCACAGACAGGCTTCAGTTCCCCATCAGGTCCTGCTAGCTGCTGATTGGTTCCTGTCCTACAGTGCAGTGAGCTGAGAGCCGCCGGCTCCCTTGCACAGCCTGGGAATTCAGGGAGCAGGAAGTGGAAGAGAAGGGGACGAATTATTAGGGGTTTTGCAGAAATATTCAATAAATCAGCCTGAAACACAACTTTTGTAAGCACAATTCTTCTATATCTAAAGGTGTATAATGCACTGGTACATTCTTATTTTTTACACAATATGTCTCCTTTAACAGTTGTTATGGACATAATCCTTTCCCACAAGGCTTTGGGGACAGTTTCTATGGATGGCATGTTTACATTTGCCATGTAAACCATGCCGACAATTCCCATGCATGCTAGTGTGATAGTTGCCATAATAACAGTTGCCATTGAGACAATTGTGTTGTGGCTTTATTTGCTATATCAGAATCATCAGTCGCTCCTTATATAAATATTACACCTAATTCTCCTATGAATAGAGTAACAAATAACTGGAAATTGTTGATGGTGTAGGTTTCTGCAGTTGGTAGATCATTCAACTCAAAACTGTGGCCAGTGTTACATGTGTATCTGAAAGAATCCGTACATCTTTCATAATTAGGGTTGCCACCTTTTCTTGAAAAAAATACCGGCCTTCCTATATATTTATCTTTTTTTCCTATTAATAACATTGCGATCAACCATCAAAAATACCGGTCAGACCGGAAAAATACCGGCCAGGTGGCAACCCTATTCATAATCCTTTTCTGTTTTGGTGTCTTCAGTGGCCACAGTGGGATTATTTAATCCTTTCACTTACATTGTACAGTCTGTATAGGCACTGTGCAACCATAATCCTTATTCTATAGGTCAAATGCTTTTTGAATCTCAGTCCGGACCTGTGTATGACCCACACCACAAATCCATGGAAATTGTAGAAATCTCATTACAAGCTGCTCTAGAAAATATTAGTTTACACAAAGCCTATTCAAAATGGGTCCTCATCACTTGTAATACTGGACCTAAAGGTGTGGTGATGCAGTACTCAAAGTGGATGCATGCAGCTGAAGATGCCATTACAGGGAGCCCTCTAATTACAAAGATCCAACTTACATACAACTCACACTTACATATGGGGGCTATTACAGTAACATACTGAGGTTTGCTTGGCCTTTAGTAGCATTTAGCTTTAATAAACCACCTGCCCCAATCCCCTGAGTTCTCTAATGCAGAGCACAGAAAGGTAAAAACACATATGCACAGAAAGGTAAAAATAAATAACGTGTTAAGACAAACATCTAAGTTGCATTTCATAAGTAAATGTATATATTTGAACGTATATACAAATTCAATTTAAGAACAAACCTACAGACCCTAATCATATGTAAAACGGGGACTGCCTGTATAAGTGTCAGATGAAGACAGACTTCAAAATAGCTTTGCATGTAATGTCATTCTGTATGGTTGGGGGGGCTGTAAGGTCCAGTGCCTTGGATAGCCCCAGACTAGGGTTGCCACCTTTTTGAGAAATGTTTAGGGTGGGTAAACAAGGTGGAGATCGTGATGTAAATTGGGTGGGGTCACAGGGGCAAGGTCTTGATGTCACAGGGGTGGGGTCATGATGACGAGAGGCAGACCTGAGTCGTGGAGGCCAAGGCCGGACTGGAAGGAAAAAGCAGCCCTGGCAAAAGCGTCAAAGCAGCCCATGTATTCATGCGCATGCAAAGCATGATTTATATTTCCAACCCCAAGGTTAACTAGAATTAGTGTTAATTAATAGACATTTTAAGAGTCCATTACCATAAAATCCCCAGCAATATTATATACCCTATGTGCTGGAACTGGCCCTTGCAACAAATATCTCACCCTAATTTCTGTCACAACTATTCTATCAGTTGTATTAGTGACCCTATACTTACAGTATATTCTAAATTTTCCTTTGTGTGCCCCCAGCTAGACCATGTACCCTGGCAGATAAGAGAACTTTAATTACCATGTGTGTCACAGGGCCAAATTGTGACATACTTGAAGAGGCTAGACTGTCTCGTGCAATTAATACTACATATCACAGTGTTCCACATACCTATTATAAGCATAAGGGATTGGGTATACAGCAAGCAACTCTTATATTACTAACTGAAGTTGGTCAGAATTCCTGGTTCCTCCCAATACTGGCATGTGCACTAACAAATTCAGGCATCAGCTTAGCTGTGGCTGGCTATTATGGACAGCTCATTTACATTTCTAAAGTGATTGCCTCATTTAAATTTAAAAGACATACCTAATTTGCATTTTTTAAGGTGAGCAGCCCATTTACATTTTAAAGCAAGAGGCCCATCTGGCATTTGCCCTAACCAACAGATTGCCAGTCCGGGCTTGCGTGGATCGTGGAATCGGTAAGTATTGTAGCCTCTGAAGGGAAGAAAGGGGTGGGCTGGTGGTGAATTGGATGCAGGCCGGGAGCAGTTTAACTGGTGATTACAAATTTGCCAGCAGCTACATCGCCAGTAAATTTGTAATACCGGCCCCGGCCTTGGCTGGTATTTTAATGGCTATACACATAGGGGAAAAAGAGTATTTTAGTACATTTTTATTTAGCTATGGAGTGCTCCCACAACCTTTCTTTTTTTGCATTTTGTATTGTAGCAGATTTATTCTGTTTGGAAGTTTAGCAGCTATGCTGCAGGCCAGGCTTCCATGTGGTTGTAGCACCCCCACACCCGTCCCTTTAAATGGTGTAACAGTGCCTTTGGAAATGGGCGTTGGTCCGGGAAGTTTCTCTCTCTTAAAGCAGCAAGCGGGGGAGGATCAATCTTATGGAACCAAACCTGGGGTCTAGGTTGTCTCTCCTCTTTGAAAGCTAATGGTGGTGGAGGACTAAGCCCAATGGATGAAACCAATGCCCAGGTCAGGAGACCTTTATTCAGGTAATGCTCTCATGCCGGGAGGCTATAGCATTTGATATTATGAATGAGGTAAATAGTTAGACCGCCATATGGGTTTTACCTTGACATGGTGTGGTGGCTTATCAATCTTATGATCATAATTTTGTAACTAAAAAACCCCTGTCTTTGTACACATAGATTACTTATATGACAGGGGACCAGGGAATGTGCATTGATCAATCTCTCCTCTTTTTCCCCTATGTGTATAGTTAGTAGCACTTCCATTGTATTTTAGTACATTTTTATTTAGCTATGGAGTGCTCCCACAACCTTTCTTTCTTTGTATTTTAATGGCTAGCCTGTGAAATACCGGCCATGTGGCAACCCTACACTGAACCTAAATACAGCCCTGATTGCACATTGTATTGAGATACTTTGTATTGGCAAATATGGGTCTAGATTCTCATGGTACCTTTCTGACATTCTCCATTAATTTGGTGGCTGGAGCAGTGTGTCCTTAACTGGGGGGACTGGATAGTAGGCCCTTAGCTTGGGTTTGCCAATGGTTTTCCACTGATGCCTTTTCATAGGAACATGTCATATGAGGGAAGACAGTTTGCAAAGTGCAAAAAATGCCCAATAGCCAGAGGGGGTGTGTGTGGCATGTTGGTGTCAGGGGTGTCTCCCCTCACACCCCTAACTTATTGAGACAAGTTAGGGAGCAGCAGTGGATGCAGGCCACAACGTGGCTCTGTCTTTACTGACTGTGTCATGGCAGGTTATTCAGAGCAATATATATATACAGATGCAATCACTTTGGATGGTGAGTCAAATGCGTCGCGACTTAACTCATTTATCTCATTTATCCCACTTATCACAGAATATTGTGTCACAGCATCCCATCCAATTAAAGAGTTCACCATTGAAAACAATGGAGCTTTGGTATGCTAATGAAAAGGTTAAATGCATTAAATGAGTTAAGATAACTTTAGATAACACAGTTTCTTCAATTAATGCTGAGTCACGACGCATTTAACTTACAAATCCAAGTGACTCTATCTGTATATATATATATATATATATATATATATATATATATATATGACCATGTCCATGTGTAGACATGTGATGGATTGCCAATGTATCCAGTCAAACGGTGGCCACCTGACCAGTGTTGTGCCAGCCTCACCAGTAAAACTGATGTTTGATGCCAATGTTAATAATAGGAAAGTCTGGTATCTTTTCCAGTTACAACCCACCGAAAGATTCAGGTTGAGTAAATAGCTACATGCTTTATGATCTTTTTATAATCTCCATGCTCCACAAGAACTAGAACAGGACACAACCCTGCAGATTTATTACAATGCCCCATTATGCACACTGCTGACTTGTTGATAAGATTGTCCTGTGAGCTTCCGGTCGGCCTGGATACAAAGACTCAGCGTGAGAAGCCACTGGCTAAAGCACAACAACCAATAGAAAGTGTCAGTGTTTCTTCCTCTGCCCTGATTGGCCCAAGGGAGAGCACAGACTGTTGCTGCCTCAGTTAGAACTGGTGAGTCAGGCAAAGAGGGAAACTGTGTCCCTCAGCTGCCTTAGATACACGTCTTTCTGTGACATATGTGCTCTAAACAACCAGGTGGGACACAAACATCAATACACCAGAGAGCATGTGAGCAATCAGCAGTAAAGTCATTACATAAGGCAATACTGAATTTGCCCACAGAATTTCCAAATGGCAGGCTCTCTAAATGAAAATATAAGATTTAAATGTAAATAAAAGTGCATTACAGGAAAAGCCTATATGTCGCCCAAGTGTCCCCCAGTTTCAGTGCTGCCCATCTGCATTTTAGACAGCGATACCCTCGGATATCATTTACACCTGTAACTATAGGTTTTTCCTAAAGCACCAGCTTGGATATAATTCTTTTACAAAAATATAAAGACTGAAAAAGTAAATAATATGTTATAATATACAAGTCTGTGATTTGTGTGAAGCTGACTTCCATTTGAAAGCTGGAAAGAGTCGGAAGAAAACTGCAAATTATTTAAAGGGGAAAACACGAGTTAATAATGCTGCGCCAGCAGACTTCTGCACTGAAATCCATTTCTCAAAAG
>CM044434.1:23123675-23137282 GCA_024363595.1 Xenopus borealis | reverse complement strand
CAATGCCTACAATTCAAGGTACAATTCAAGTGCTGAGACAAAATACATAAAAATTATTTCCTTGAAAAACCAATTCTTCCATTATGCATGTTTAGTGTTTTCTAAATTCTCATTAAAAGCCCTATTTCTCGCTATACTGTTTGTTCTTGGACAAATAGTACTTAATAGTCTTGATAATTATACATGTAGCATCATCACCTCCTTACGGCAGAGACACGTGGATATTCGGGAGGTTTAGTTGCCTGGCGACAAACTGCCTCTTCTTCGGGCAACTAATCTCCCCAAACTGCCTTCCCGCTGGCTAGAATCTTAATCGCTGCCAGGATGGCACTCGGTTCACTTAATTTTCTGAAGCACGAAGCAACTTCAGCCAGTGGGAAGGCAGTTTGGGGAGATCAGTCGTCCGAAGAAGAGTTGATTTGTTGTGAGGCGACTAATCTCCCTGATCCCTTTGTGTATCTCTGCACTTATTCAGCACTGTAATTTTGTCTGCTGCAACCCTAGACACTGGATTTAGGCACACACCCCAGGTTGCAGTCTGTGGATGCATGTGAAATCACATCCACCAACACATGACATCACATCTGCCAATGCCGAGCCAAGTAGCCTTCATTCCCCAGCTCCAACACTGGATTTACAAAAGACGTTTCTGGCAGCAGCTGAGGAAAATTAATTTTTTCTAAGAAAAAATGTTCATATATGCACCTTAGGGCCTGTCCCACTTTGGCCAGATATGGATTTGGGAAGCCCATCTGAGGGCTTTCGGCAGCTTTTATCGGCCCTTGTATGGCCACCTCAAAGCAAAAGGAAATTTAAACTAAAGAAGTAGGCTAGAAATGTTGTACATGATGTTTTGTGCTTAAGTACCAGCTGAAAGCAACCACAGCCCTTTAGCAGTAAAGATCTGTGTCTCCCCAGTAGATGCCCCAGTAGCTCCCCATCTTCTTTTCTGATTCACTGATTCACTGATTCACATGCTCTGTGCTGCTGTCACTTACTGAGCTTAGGGACCCACTCACAATATACAGTACACATAGAATAGAAATGTCACAGTTTAAGGCTGATTAGTACTTAATACAGATAATTACTACATGGCAGCTCAGAAACCAGTGCAACTAACATCAGAATTTAATATTCAGCCCTGTAGCATCAGCTTATATTATAGGCCAACCTCATTTTCTGCTTGATAATTAGTGACGACCCCTAAGCTTAGCTTCTCAACAGCTGCTCAGAGCCCACTGAGCATGTGAGTGTCACAGACACTTTCCAAGATGGTGACCCCCTGTGACAAGTTGGAAGTCTTGGATTATTGCTGCTATTGACATTTTTGGCTGGTGCAATAAGGTCAGTATATAAAACATGGCATTTTTAGGTCTATTCATTATTAGGTTTTAGTTCTCCTTTAAGTATATTCTTTTGAAAATAGCATTTCTATGCCCCTTACTATTCTCTGCCCCGTTGGCTGTGACTTGATTGGCCAGAGGACAACTGACTTGTACTACATAACTCTAAAAGCATTGGACTGTTTTAGTAATTATAAGCAAGTGGCTTAGAATAACATTTTTGGTGCATTTTATATCTCCCCTTTTTTTGTTCAATGGTCATGCTCTCAGGATGTACTTCTGATATTGCAACATAATGTGGTGTCAGAGGCTGTTTTACTGGATGGTTATCTGTATAAGACAGGACTTAGTAAGGGGCTATCAGTGGGGTGCAGGAACACTGGTCTTTCGTCATCCTAAAGAAAAATGGTTGTCCAAGCTCTTGTGTGATAGCACAATTGTACCTTGGTCTAGGAATAGTGTGTAAAACCCAAAAATGCCTCTCCGTGATCTTGTCCTACAATAAACAAAGGACATAAATGGTTCTGATCAGATTCTTGGGGGTCAAAGCTGTTTCGGTGGCTAAAGCCTAGTGGCTAAAGATAGTGACATGCTTTGGGGAGATTTAGTGGCCCAGCAACAAATTGCCTCTTCTTCGGGCGACTAATCTCCCTGAAAACCATTCCCTTTTTCTAGAATCTAAATCACCGGCGTCTATATCTCCCCCAATCTTGGCGCATGTCACTAGCCTAAAAAAGGTTGAAAACAAGCTTTTCCACATTGGGGGGGGGCTTGTTTATCAAAATCCAAATTTTACTGATAATTTTAATTTAAAAAGTCCTTCCAAACTAGAATCCACGATTGAACCTTATTTTTTATTGAAAAATCACGATTTAATTGGATTGGGGACAAACATGAAAAAATCAAGTACAAATCCAAATCGCATTTTTTTCCCTGAATCGCTCTATGAATTTTTCTGTTTTTTTTTTTTTTTGCCAGAAAAGTCCAAAATTGTTTTTGGGTTAATTCCAGAGCAGACCACAGTAACTTCCAAATAGGATAGGGACCTCTCCCATTGACTTAAGACTTATCGGGCCGATAAAAGCTGCAGACAGACCAAGTCGGCAGCTTATTGGCCCTTGTGTAGGGCCATCCGAAAGTCAGCCAGATCTTGATCGGGCAGAAAAATTCTGTGTGCAGTGGGATTGCGGCCGCATCTTTGCATGTATGCGTCCCCCCGATCAGACTGCCCATTTCAGATGCATTATTATCTCTTTATTAGCCCTAGGGCCCACTATCGGACCAGCTCGATATCACCCATTCCAATGTGGGCATATTGGGGGGAGACCTGCTCGTTTGGCGACATCGCCAAACAAGTTGATCTTTGCATCTATGGCCACCTTTATATAAACCCCAATAGCCCTGAGATGCTGGATTTTCAGATTCTACATTTTTTTCCATCCTCAATTTATGATAAACCTCGAAAAATTTTAGTTTTTTTTTTCTCCACTAAACAATTGGATATTATAGTTAAAAAACTTGTAATTTTCGCGTTTTTGGCTTTCATTCAGAATTTAATACATAACCCCCTTAATAAATTGAAATTTTAAATGATGGGCTATAGGGGCTTCTGGGCCTGGAAAAGGAAGTAGGGGTAATCTAAATAAGCATCTGCCTAGGGTGAAAAGGTGGGGGAGAGTGGACAGACTAGTGCTGCAATAGTTCAAAGGTTCAGTACATAGGATGGGTAACAAGCTTAGTTGAACAAATTTACTGGGGGTCCCTAACATGTAGACCCTATGTACTCAATGAATTTTATTAATAAATTAAAATTGATGAAGTTAGTTTTAAATAATTATAGAATTTAGTCCTTTCAAACAGTTCAACCCCTGTAAGTGGGCTGAACCTCCTTTAAGGGTAATTAACTATAAACAGAAAACTCGGAGCTGATATGTCAGTATAACACAAGCACTTAGCACTATTTGCACTTTTACTAGCACTTTAATTAATTTTAGATGACTATTTAATCAAATCCTGATCAATGTGAACCAGTCCTGTTGATTGGACTAGTTGAATGAACTTATTCATCGAGTATATTTAATGAATTGAATGCACTAGCACTGTGAAATCTCATTATTTATTATATTTAATGAATTGAATTCTCGTGAAGTTAGAAATCTTAACAAACTAAATATCAGAGTATACGTGAGGGGTTTTTTTTCTTTACTTTTTTTCTTCTGAACTATCTAACTTGAATTAAGTAAATCACACCTCGATCTCGTAAAAGGTGCAATTCTTTAGTAAATATAAGTTCTGATTCAAAACCCTTTTTACTCAAAAATTGAAATATGTACAGTTGCTCAAAAAAAATAAAAATAAATGATGTCAGCGAGTAGATTGCTGGTAGAGTAGGTTACATCACATTCCAGGAATGCTGTGGCTACCTTAGGAACTAGAGGGAAACCACTGAAACGAGCAGGATATCCCACATAAATTTAAAGCTGTTTTATATGAAAAACCCACAGAGCTTTATCTCATATCTAATTTCTCTGTGTGTTTAAGTAGTGCTTTTTTTTTTACATTTGTTTTATACCCTTTGGTTAACAGTGTATACTATTGTCCTGGAAGACACTGGACCCCCACCCATTCACCATTTACATGACAGCTAAAATGGTGCTTAAACAAACGCATGCAAGTTATGGCACCAGAAAATGTAAGCAAGCACAAATCAAAAAGTAAACCCAAAAATACCATCTCTGTAATGAAAGACAATGTCATTTCAAACAATTTGCCTTTGTTCTGTATTTTCAGTGATTTTACCATTGTTTCTAAATATAATTGCTTTTGAAAGCGTTCTCGGTCTATCCCTTGCTATGGTGGTTGTGACTTTTGATAGGATGTAGCAGAAGCCAGCTGATTGACTGGAAGAGAGCTGAGGTTGTTTCTTTGGTTGGGTGCAAGAAAAAAAAGGGCGGGGGGGAGATAAACATATTAATAAATGTATATTTAAAGGAACAGTTCAGTGTGAAAATAAAAACTGGGTAAGTATATAGGCTGTGCAACATGAAAAATGTAATGTATAAAGACTGGAGTGACTGATGTCTAACAGAACAGAACACTACTTCCTGGTTTGCAGCTCTCTTAACTCTGAGTCAGTGACCAGTGGCGTAACTACTCCCTGGTGGGCCCCGGTACAGGATGGGCACCTGGGCCCCCCTGTCGTGGCCCTTACCTCTATAAATCACATGTTGGAGTGTTGATGGCATGTGTGCTTTAAAATCTCCCCTTAAATAACTGCCTGCCATAACCATTTTTGTGGCTCCGATGGGCCCCAAGGGGGTGGGGGCCCTGGTGCAATTGTACCTGCTGCACCCCTGGTAGTTACGCCACTGTCAGTGACTTGAAGGGGGTCCACATGGGACATAACTGTTCATTGAATTTGCAATTGATCCTCAGCTTTCAGCTCAGATTCAAAAGCAACAGTTATGACCCATGTGCCCCCCCCTTAAGTCTCTGATTGGTTACTGCCTGGTACCAATCAAATGAAGAGAGCTGAAAAGCAGGAAGTAGTGTTCTGTTATGTTAGACATCCAGTCACTCCAGCCTTTATAAATTTTATTTTTGGCTAACTATATAGAAAACATTAATTTTTATTTTGCACAGCCTATTCATCCAGTTTTTATTTTTATACTGAACAATTCCTTTAAAAGTAGGGATGCACCAAACCCTTCTTTGGGTTCAGCCAAATCCTTGGGTACAAATAAAACCCTTGCACAAAAAGAAAAAGCAAACTTGTTCCACTTTATAGGTTTTGAATTCTTTTCAGTACTCTTCAACCCCCACTTTGAAAAACGCTCACCATACAATTTTACAGCTCTGCAGCATTTACACTAGAGAGTAATGGCTAATGGATAACACGTATAATATGAAAACATGCTTCTAAATAGAGAGCTGTGAAATGTTTCCAGTGGTGAGCTCTATTGTCACTAAGAGTTTCTAAGAAGCCAATGTGTTAACCATATACTAAAGCAAATATGTAAGAACTTAAAGGGATACTGTCATGGGAAAGCATGTTTTTTTTAAAATGCATCAGTTAATAGTACTGCTCCAGTAGACTTCTGCACTGAAAATTTTTATATTCAGTTTTGAAATCTGACATGGGGCTAGACATTTTGTCAATTTCCCAGCTGCCCCGGTCATGTGACTTGTGCCAGCACTTTAGGAGGGAACTGCTTTCTGGCAGGCTGTTGTTTTGCCTTCTCAATGTAACTGAATAGAACGCAGTGGGGTTTTTACTATGGAGTGTGTGCTGTTCTTAGATCTACCAGGCAGCTGTTACCTTGTGTTAAGGTGGGCATACACTGAGAGATCCCGCTCGTTTGGCAATGTCGCTGAATGAGTGGATCTCTCCCCGATATGCCCACCTTGAGGTGGCCATCAACGAACAGATGCGGCCACAATCCGATGGGATTTTTAGTCCCACCCAATCGACATCTGGCCGACTTTTGGCCAGATATCGGTCAGGAAAGCCCGTTGGAGGGCCGCATACACGGGCCGATAAGCTGCCGACTTGGGGGTAGATTAATCGAAGAGTGAAGTTCCGCCACTAGAGGGAAATTCCGCCACTAGAGGGAAATTCCGCAGCTCTCCATTCATTTCTATGGGATTTTGAAAGGCGTATTTATCAAAGGGTGAAATTTCACTTCACCCATTGATAAATACGCCTTTCAAAATCCTATAGAAATGAACTGAGAGCTGCGGAATTTCCCTCTAGTAGTGGAACTTCACTCTTTGATAAATCTCCCCCCTGGTCTGTCGGCAGCTTTTATCGGCCCGTGTATGGCCACTTTTAGGGAACTGTTCTCTCGTTACCTTCTCATTGTTTGTTGTGAGGCTGCTGGGGGGGTTGATATCACTCCAACTTGTACAGCACTAAAGAGTGATTGAAGTTTATCAGAGCACAAGTCACATGACTTGGGGCAGCTGGGAAATTGACAAAATGTCTAGCCCCATGTCAGATTTCAAAATGAAATATATAAAAATATGTTTGCTCTTTTGAGACATGGATTTCAATGCAGAATTCTGCTGGAACAGCACTATTAACTGATGCATTTTGAATTTTTTTTTCCCCATGATGGTATGTTTATTAGTGATTTCAGCACCAATACAGAATTTCCAAATTGCAAAATTATCATTGAATTAGCTGCTAAGCCGCGATCGAAGTGTCCACTTGTCTGTTGTGGTGATCTTTAAGGTGGCCATACACCGGCTGATAAAAGCTGCCGATAACTTATCTACCCGTGCGTGGGGCCCTCCCAACGGGTTTCCCGGATCAGGCAGGATTAAAAATCCCGTCGGATCACAGCCACATTTGTTCGTTAATGTGGTCCTGCGATCCGACCGCCCGTATCTGCGCCGTTCTGATCCGATCATTGGGCACTAGGGCCCACGATCGGATCAGTCGATATCGCCCAAGGTGGGCATATCGGGGAGAGATCCTCTCGTTTGGCAACATCACCAAACAAGCGGATCTCACCATGTATGGCCACCTTTAGCCTATATGTCATTCGATACAAATCTGCTCTCATACGTGAATAACAAATGGAATGCTGCTGAACGCAGTGCATTTTCTTTTCCTGACTTACATGTTGGTGGATCATTTACAGCACACACGCTGTGTTGTCGTAGGAACGTGTACAATCTCAGGTGACGGGCATTTCTAGTCTGATCAGCATACAGTATGTACAGGCAAGAAGGTTTACTGACCTCGGACATTACACATTCCTTCTTCACCTTAAAGTTTAAACAAAGCTTGTAGAAACGGGTGCAGGTATGGAATGCAGGTATGGGATCCATTGTCTGGAAACCGGTTATCCAGAAAGCTCAGAATAATGGGATAGGTAGCTCCCATAGACTCAATTTTAATCAAATAATTCACATTTTATAAAATAATTTCCTCTCTCTGTAATAATAAAACCATACCTTGTACGTAGCTTATCCCAACTAAAATATAATTAAAGGGATACTGTCATAGGGAAAAAAAGTTTTTTTTTTTCTAAATTAATCCATTAATAGTGCTGCTCCAGCAGAATTCTGCACTGAAATCCATTTCTCAAAAGAAATCTTGAAATCTGACATTGGGCTAGACATATTGTCAATTTCCCAGCTGCCCCAAGTCATGTGCTCTGATAAACTTCAGTCACTCTTTACTGCTGTACTGCATGTTGGAGTGATATCACCCCCCCCCCCAGCAGCCTAAAGGTGGCCATAGACAGGGAGCCATATCGCCAAAGAAGTGCATCTCCCCCCGATATGCCACACATTGAAGTGGATCGGATCAGAATTGAGGCGATACGGGCTGTCGGATTGCGGGACCGCATACACGCAGAGACGCGCCTGAAATCCGACTAGGTTTTTTTTAAACTGCCAGATCGAGATCTGGCCGACTTTCAGACAGATATCGATCTGGGAAGCCCGTCGGATGGCCCCACACAGAGGCCAATAAGCTGCCGACTCGGTCTGTCGGAAGCTTTTATCGACCCGTGTATGTCTCACTGCGTTCCATTCAGTTACATTGAGAAGGAACAGCCTGCCAGAAAGCAGTTCCATCCTAAAGTGCTGGAACAAGTCACATGACATGGGGCAGCTGGGAAATCGACAAAATGTCTAGCCCCCATGTCAGATTTGAATATAAAAAAAAAAGTTTGCTCTTTTGAGAAATTGATTTCAGTGCAGAAGTCTTCTGGAGCAGCACTATTAACTGATGCGTTTTGAAAAAAATAAAAAAATAACATGTTTTCCCATGACAGTATCCCTTTAATCTTTATTGGAGGCAATACAATCCTATTGGGTTTAAATTATTTTTCAGAGATTGAAATTAAGGCAATACAAATTACAAAAAGACCCCTTGACCCCCTATTCAGATTACCCCAGGTTCGGAGCATTCTGGATAACTGGTCTGATACCTGTATTGTAAATTTATGATAGAAATACCCATACTTCGGTCAGATCTGGGTCAGTGTTTTAATAAACAGCATATTTGCAAAGGGTTTATCTCACCCGAGTTTAAAAGAAAGGAACAAAGAAATTAGTCATTGGTTTTCCAAGGGGCGCCCAAAATTTACCATGTGTATAAGATAGATGTGTATTTGACTTCATGTTTGGTTCATGACATTAATATAGGGAAGGTGGGACATGGGGGTGGTAGCAGTGTTTTCTCACTGATACATGGGACATATTAAGGATAAAATAATGCTGGTTTAGCAACATTAGGGTTCCATAGGGCAGTGATTTTCAACCTTGTGCCTCCAGCTGTTAAGAAGCTGTTAAGAAACTACAAGTCCCACAATGCATTTGCCTGACTGTGGCTGTCAGACTCCTTCATTGCATTGTGGGACTTGTAGTTCCTTAACAGCTGGAGGCACAAGGTTGAAAATCACTGCCATAGGGTTCACCCAATGTGCACAGTGATTGGTTGGATCCTGTTCATGCTTTTTACATATACATACCACATATGTGTCATTAGTCTCATCAGCACTTTGTTCTTCTCATGTTTGAGATGTCAAACACCCAAATATAGTGTTCTCATTTAGTAGTTTAGCAAGTATATATTTGCTTTTAATACCATGTTTTATGTTACACTTACAGGCGTGAGCTAGATCATATATCCATTACATTTCTGTAGAAAACATTTAAAAGTTTCCTTTGAACATGAAAAACTATTCTGTATATATAGGTGAGGCTGTCTAGGCACAAATTTTAATGAACATTTAAAAAAAAACAAAAAACAAAAAAAAACAAAAAGGTTCTGAATGAACATCAGACACTAAAGAAGCACTCTGGAGGCTGAATGATTGAAGGTCTGGGGGTTTGTGTAGGTACTTGTGGGTTTTAAGGATAAATATTCTGGTAAGGCTGTCACTTGAGTATTTTTAGTGTAATTATATATATTTGAAACAAAAGGAATGTTTTTTTTTTATTTGTCTTGAATGTGGCAGAGACTGACTGTCAGACATTCATGTATGGGGCATGGGCAGTAGAGTATGAGCTTTTTTCACTCTTATTCCTTTGAATGACTCTTAATATATCATCCCCTTGCTAGGGTAATCCGTTTGCATTGAAACCTGTAAATGTTTAGGAGGAATATTACTGTTTGGGGCTTTTATTTAGGGTTTAAAGGAGGACTGAAACCTAAAAATGAATATGGCTAAAAATGTCATCTTATATATAATGAATTTATTTCATCATGCTAAAGTTTCAGCTTGTCAATAGCCGCAACAATCCAGGACTTTAAACTTGTCACAGGGGGTCACCATCTTGGAAAGTGTCTGTGACACTCACATGCTCAGTGGGCTCTGAGCAGCTGTTGAGAAGCTAAGCTTAGGGGTCGTCACTAATTTTCCAGCAGAAAATGAGGTTTGTCTGTAATATAAGCTGATGCTACAGGGCTGATTATTAAATTCTGATGCTCGTTGCACTGGTTTCTGTGCTGCCGTGTAGTAATTATCTGTATTAATTACTGACCCACATTGAGGTAAGGTTATCATTTTCTACCCACAATGCAGTGGGTACTTGACCTGATGCAGGACTCTATCCTGAAGGTAAAAAACATGTCCCAATTGTTAAAGGGACCATCTACCATTGTCTTTTATATGATTTCGATAGGTTGTAGTATTTTAGGATTCAAATATTTAGCAGCTTTTTAGCTTACTTTTCTCTAAATTTTTTTTTAGTTTTTCCTCTTTAAAAACTCAACTGAAAAATTTGAGGTTTACTAAGTAGGCCCCCAAGTGTTCAGCAAACAGGACATTTCTGTCTGTGTTCATAATTTACTTGGAGTACCTGAATTATTATAACATCTGTTTTACGTCTCTTTTTGGAGCTTAGCATGTGCATGATTTCTGTGCCCTAGAGGCAGTTTATAATTTGGGGCAATTGCACCTAAACCTATGCTACTGTGGGCAACCAATTTTCCCTAGTTTTTCAAAGTAGCCTGAAGTTGCCTCAGGCTCAAGCCAGACAGGAAGATTCGGGGAGATTCGTCGCCTGGCGATTAATCGCCTGGCGACTAATCTCCCCGAACCGCTTCCCCCTGCCTTCCAGCATCTTTAATGAATAATCGCCTGCACCTATTCACACGTGGCGCTGGCTTTTCTGAAGTTGCTCCAAGTTGCCTGCTTAGGCAATTTCAAGCGATTTCGGGGAAAACACAGCCTAACAAAAGAACTACGAGAAGGTGACCAGATAACAGCTCCCTAACACAAGATAACAGCTGCCTGGTAGATCTAAGAACAGTACTCCGTAGTAAAAACCCATGTCCCACTGCGTACTATTCAGTTACATTGAGAAGGAAAAACAACAGCCTGCCAGAAAGCAGTTCCCTCCTAAAGTGCTGGCACAAGTCACATGACTTGGGGCAGCTGGGAAATTGACAAAATGGCTAGCCCCATGTCAGATTTCAAAACTGAATATAAAAAAAATCTGTTAGCTCTTTTGAGAAATGGATTTCAGAGCAGAAGTCTACTGGAGCAGCACTATTAACTGATGCGTTTAAAAAACAAACAAAAATAAAAACATGTTTTCCCATGACCGTTTCCCTTTAACATTACTGCCAGTGGGAAGGAACCTAGGGTTGTCTGGCATCCTCGTTAGCGCAGATTTACCACAGGCAACACTACGCCTTGTGTGCCATTGCCCTTTGACTGTATCAGCAGTGCTGGGTAGACCTTTGAGGTCAGCACTGTGTAAGATTTCTAGTATACAAGGACATTTCTTTCATCCATTTGTTATCTTAGCAAATATTGGGACATTCAAATGAAACGTTGACCACCCCTGCAAGAAATCCCAATTTTCTGTTTACGTGTAGAAAAGACATAGGAGAGATTACGTCCCTTGCAGAAAGAATTCAAGGTTGTTGGAGAGAGCACGGATGATGAAATCACTCTACCCAATTTGCAAAAGGTCCTCTTGTTTGTTTAATGCACCAAAAGACCATTCTCCGCAGAGTTAAGGGCAATATTTAACTGGCTATTGGTGATCAAATTCCTTCTGCTACTTGCTGTGAGTTTGGGTGGGTTTGGGCAGACTCCTGCACCAAATCTTCGGGTCATGGGCGGGTCCAGGCCAAGCTTTTCTCCTGTTGCCCCAGCACTGCTGGCTTCTGGTGCCTAAATTTATAGACTTGAGCCATCCCTTTTGTGACTTCACTGGGGGGCAACAGCGAGCCGGGTGTGGATTGGGAGGGAGTGGGTGCGGGTAAGGTTGCCACCTGGCTGTTTTTGTACTGGCCTGGCCGGTATTTTTGATGGCTGATTCCAATGTTATTAATAGGGAAAAAAGCTAAATATACAGGAAGGCCGGTATTTTTTTTTATTTACACAATACAATGGCAGTTAAGGGTGACATTTGGAAGAAAATGTGTTCTTCAAGATACTCTTGAAAGACCATCACTTGAGATTCAATAATGGCTGAATAATTATTTTCTAGATATCTTTAAATTATGATAAGTGAAATTAAATATGTCTTCCCTTGTTATGAGATAGTTTGGGTGTCTGAACATCCTAGGAGAACCTCCACCAAAACAAGTCCAAAGGTCCATAAGGACCTCAAGCATCTCCAGATAACATTAGTTCAGTACAGATTGCTTTCATCTAGTATCGAACACCTCTTATCCATCACCTCCCTTCACAGCAGTAACAGCTATCTCCTTTTTTGCTCAGAAGTTTCCAACAGGGTCTTGGCAGATCTTCAGGACATAGAAAAAGCATGATTGGTCTGTGTTTTATAAATATGTATCAATGCAAATTGTATTTTTAGTTGATTACTTATTTCAACACATATCTTACCCTTGACTGACTTGTCACCATGAGCAATTGTGAAGGTGTGGTACATTTTTTATATAATCTGTCATAGTTAATGTTTTGAACACAAGCTTGTTTGAATGACATAAAACAACTGGTGCCCAGGGAAATATAAAAAACAAATAGAAAATAACCTTTGCCTTTAAAAATGAAAATAAGCCTGATTTTATGTTATATTTGTAATGCCGAAGGGATTCTGTCATGATATTTATGATGTAGTTTTTATTTCTGAATTACACTGTTTACACTACATGTAAAATTTAATTCCTGAACCAATAAGAGTATTTTTTTAGTTATAATATCTGTGTGTAGACGCCATCTCAGGTCATTTTGCCTGGTCTTGTGCTTTCAGAAAGAGCCAGCACTTTAGGAGGGAACTGCTTTCTGGCAGGCTGTTGTTTCTCCTCAATGTAACTGAATGAGTCACAGTGGGACCTTGATTTTTACTATTGAGTGCTGTTCTTAGATCTACCAGGCAGCTGTTGTTAGGGAGCTGTTATCTGGTTACCTTCTCATTGTTCTGTTGTTAGGCTGCTGGGGGGGGTGATATCACTCCAACTTGCAGTACAGCAGTAGAGTGTGACTGAAGTTTATCAGAGCACAAGTCACATTACTTGGGGCAGCTGGGATACGGAAAATAGGTCTAGCCGCATGTCAGAATTCAAAATTAAATATAAAATCAGTTTGCTCTTTTGAGAATTGGATTTCAGTGTAGAAATCTGCTGCTGCAGCAGCACTATTAACTGATGCATTTGGAAAAAAATGCCCATGACCTTACCCCTTTCATTTTCTCAATATGGAAAGCATATGCTGGCATAGTTTAGTTTCCTTTTAAAGGTACTTCAATCTCCATCAAAATTGTAAGAATGTGATACATGATCTGATTCATCTATTTCTCAGCAGTATCAGAATGATGGCTGCAATGAAATATGACCAAAGTTAATAGCGATATGGGGGCCAGACGCAAACCCATGCGTTTGGGCCTGCGTTTGCAGGTCATGGGATTGTGGTGGTTTTAACTGTGCCCATAGTCCTTTCTGCCTGCAACGCCAGCTTGCTGCTATTTCTTCTCCAGCTGGCTGACCGTTGCTTATGTATTTATTCACTTGTGCCGCCCCTTCAGCTGCGGGTTGGCTACTTGTATAGAAGTAATCACAGCTTACTGGGTTGGGCTGGGTGCAATTTGGGAGAGGGATGGTTGGTGTTTGGTGCAGATTGACTTTTTGTCAGACAACACATCAAGCTTGGGGAGCATGCTCCGTAAGGGCTACACTCCACTGGAGATTCTGATAACATTTTGTGGGTCAGAGTTTATCCAATCTTGCCAAGCAATGCAGGAGATTTGTAGGATCCTACATAATCTGATCCCCCTCCAATGAATTGCATTGGAAAAAAAAAAAGTTAGACACCATCAGATTTTATCTGT
>CM044434.1:23087547-23111259 GCA_024363595.1 Xenopus borealis | reverse complement strand
TTTTTTTTTTTTTTTTTAGGAAAAAGGTGGTGGTTATGCTGTGTTTTTATAAATGTTCTGTTAATCATGAGCATGGGGTTGGAGGGTTCTGCCTTAAAAACAATATGAATCTGCATACCTGTATTTTTCACAGTTTTTGTTTACGATGATGAAATGATCAACTTAAAATTAAACGTTAATCATAATTATGGAAACTGGCAAAATGCTTTATTGCAGTATTAGATGTAAAGCTTGGCTCCTTCAGATTGAGTGAGCTGCTTATTAGCCCCTGTATGGGCCCGACTTGACCTCCTCCCTGACAAATATCTAACCGATATGGTACTGTAATATACCAACTTGACTTAATTTTGGCCACTGTGATACATGGGTATTTGGCAAAATAATTGAAGTGTGTTGTCTGTGTTATGCCTTGTTGGATAAAGACTTAATGGTTATCAACAGAATTATCTGAACTTCTGATGTATTGCATTTCATGAAAGACAGGAATGTTGTTTTTCGTACAAACCCACTGTACTTGTGTGAATAAGGATAAACAAGGTAAAAAATGCAGAAAAAAAACAGCTTCCTTGGTGCAAAAATATGTTTGTATTGCTTCTAATGTGCCCCAAGGCATGTATGCAGGGCATGCCAGAATTAGCATTACCCAAAGCAGGGACCTAAGTACAGGTATGGGATCCATTATCTGGAAAACTGTTATCCAGAAAGCTCCGAATTACAGAGACTGTCTCCCAGAGACTCTATTATAAGCAACTAAACCAAATTTTTAAAAATGATTAGCTTTTTCTCTAATAATAAAACAGTACCTTGTGCTTGACCCTAACTAAGATATAATGAATCCTTATTAAAAGCAAAACCAGCCTATTGGGTTTATTTGACGTTTACATGATTTTCTAGTGGACTTAAGGTATGAAGATCTAAATTACAGAAAGATCCATTATCCGGAAAACCTCAGGTCTAGAGCATTATGGATAACCAGTCCCAAGTATTCCCAAATGCTCTAATTTTTCAATCTGCTAATTCAGACAGTTATCAGATATTTTAACAGTTTTGGGTCAGAAAACTCGTACCTCCACAGCAGCTTTTTCCTTTTCCTGAAGGCTCGAAATGGGAGCAGAGCCTCTGGCTTCGTAGCTCCACCAGACATGGAAGCAGACGGAAAAACATTTTAAAATGCGTCTTTAAAAAATTTTACCGTGTATTTAGATGCATAAGTGTCTTGAGCATCAAATTATTTTGATCTGTTTTCATGTTAATCATGATGCCCTTGCCCAAGTTGGCTATTAGAATTTTGCAAGACTTTATTTTATGTTTTTGCAAGATTAAGCTTTATTTAGACTCATATCTGTCTGCTCTCTTTCAGTAGCCCATGGTGAAGAGGCCACATTCACACAGATGAACCACGCGTTGTGGCAACACTGCAAGCCTAGATAGTTGGACGGCAGACTGCTCAAGCAGGATGCCGTCAACAAGTCGAGCTGGAAGCCTGAAGGACCCAGACATAGCAGATCTTTTCTTCAGGGATGATCCAGAAAGACATTTTTCCGATCTCCGGGAAATTGGACATGGAAGCTTTGGAGCAGTCTATTTTGTAAGTAATCACGATTCTGATCTTTGCTTTACAGGTGTGGGATCTCTTATCCGGAAATAGATTATCTAAAAAGCTTCAAATTACAGAAAGGTCATCTCCTATAGTCCAATTTAAGCAAATATATATATATATATATATATATATATATATATTTTTAAAATAATTTCCTTTTTCTCTGTAATAATAAAACGGTGACTTGTACTTGATAGTTCTAAACGTCCTACCCCTATGTTTGTGACAAAACAATACTTCTGGGTTTATTTTAGGGATGCACCAAATCCAGGATTCGGTTCGGGATTCGGCCAGGATTCGGCCTTTATCAGCAGGATTCGGATTCGGCCGAATCCTTCTGCCTGGCCGAACCGAATCCTAATTTGCATATGCAAATTAGGGCCAGGGAGCTAAATCACGTGACTTTTTGGCACAAAACAAGGAAGTAAAAATTGTTTTCCCCTTCCCACCCATAATTTGCATATGCAAATTAGGGTTCGGATTTGGTTCGGTATTCGGCCAAATCTTTCAGGAAGGATTCGGGGGTTCGGCCGAATCCAAAATAGTGGATTCGGTGCATCCCTAGTTTATTTAGCTTTTTTTTTTTTATATTATTCTGAAAGGGGATGTTCACCTTCCGAAACACTTTTTTTCAGTTGTTTTCAGATTATTTACTATGCATAAAGATTTTTAAAATCTTTTTTCCAATATTAAAGTTTAATGTTTTTGTCTGGTGTTTGAATTCAGTCTGGCAGCTCAGTGATCCAGGAGCATCTGGACTGTTACATATAGTTGATAACAATTAGTTGATACATTTCTCAGCAGAATCTGTGGAATATAAGAAACTTTTCTATCCATTCTAATAGAAGTCTTTAATGAAACTCAGGGATTCTGCTCAGCAGGGACAAAGATAACAAATGTATCAACTAAATGTATCGATTAAGAACAAGGGGAAGTCTAGCTTCCAAACCAAAATTTGATAAAGAGGCCCACATAACGCAGAAACCCCTAATATACCCATCGCGGTTACCTGTTTTTCAAAAAGTATGAAGAAATGCCATTTTCTATGAAATCCTGGCTGGGAAGGAGGAACTAAACACTGATGTTACAAATTGTATTAAATTCACAGCTTACAGACAGCATGCAGGAACTGTATAACCCACAATGCATTGCACTGTGATGTTCCTTACCTTATTAAAATCACATGTGCAGGGAATTGAAGGGTTAGGGTTTGGAGGATGTGGGCTGAGGACAAATGGCTGCTGATACATCGGAACAGTAGTCAACCAGCTCTGCAAAGTAGTCAGACAGATCAGCTCGAGGCTAGGCTTGCTCAGAAACCATTAAAAATCATGAAAAATCTGCATATTTTTTAATTGATGTATATTGCAAAGTTGCTTGAAATTGTTTACTTTTTAAAAAACTTAAGTTATGTTTGTGTGGAGTTCCCCTTTAAAGAGTCGTCAAACCCGAGCTTATTTGCCCAAAAACAACTAAGATGAACAACCCCTTTATGGGCACATAAGTATCATTGGAATATTAGCAACTATTGTATCAATTCTAACAGCTGCCTTTAAAGGGGAACTCCACAAAAACATAGCTTAAGCTTTTCAATTACTCCTAATATTTTTACTTACCCCTCCTGCAGATTCTTGGCACGGGAGTTCAAGGCAGCCATCTTCTTTCTTAGGTCTTCTTCATAAGTAGACCGGTGTTTTCGGCGCATGTGCAGTTGGAGGGAATTTCCAGACCCGAACCATTGCACAAATGCCAAAAGTCATGAAAATTTCCAAATTAAAAAAAAAATATTGTTAGTATGCTACGAAAAAAAGATGCCAACACATTTTTAAAACACTTTAAAATCGCTCTCTTTAGTAAGAAATAACTTACCGAAACGCTGCTTGTGCTCCTCTTCAGAACGGCAACAGGGCAACGATCCATCATATCATGGATTGATAGAGCCCGCATTCCGGTTGGGGATAACCGGAGCTTCTAGTGCGAGCCGCCATGACAGTGGAAGCGCATGCGAATTAAGAAAAGCGTCCCCGTAATTGTGGTGGCTTTTCACTATGCATGACGTCACACGTGCATAATGCGCATGCTTCAACTGTCATGGCAGCTCGCACCGGGAGCTCCCCCCTGGTGATTTTCTAACAGATTTAACCTATGAAGATCCAAATTATGGAAAGATCCTTCATATGGAAAACCACAGATCCCGAGCATTCTGGATAAGGGGTCCAATAACTGTACTTGATCCCTATTAAGATATAATGAATCCTCATTGGATGCAAAACTATTTTATTGGATTTAATTAACATGTACCTGATCTTTATCAGTCTTAAGGTATGGAGATCCAAATTACGGAAAACCCCAGGTTCTGAGCATTCAGTATAACAGGTCCTATACATGTACAGGTATGGGACCTGTTATCCAGAAAGCGCTGAATTACGGAAAGGCTGTCTCCCATAGACTCCATTTTATCCAAATAATCCAGACTAAATTTTCTTTTTTTATGTAATAATAAAACAGTACCTTATACTTGATCCAAACAAAGCTATAATTAGGCCTTATTGGAAGCAAACCCTGATTATTTAATGTTTACATGATTTTCTGGTGGATTTAAGGCAAATTACAGAAAGATCCGTTATCCTGAAAACCCCAGGTCCCAAGCATTCTGGATAATAGATCCTATACTTGTAAATGCCCACTCTGGGTGGATTTTTACTTGTGTAAGGAGAACTAAACCACCCCAATAAGAATATTCTCTACCTACTAGTGATGGGTGAATTCCTGCGATTCTACGCAGGCGAATAAATTTGCGAAACACTGGCGAAAATTTGCCGGCGTCTCGTTTTGAACGCACAAATCCGTTTTTTGGACGCGGGCGCTGATCCAACAAACAGACGCCAGTGTCCATTTCTTCGTGGCGGCGTTTCGCAAAATTTTTCTAGAAAGTCGCTAAAAATTCAGGGAAAAAAAGCCCATATTGTAAATTGGTTTTGCAATTTTCATTTTGAAATGGAACATTTGCAGCTGTAATGTGGCTGAAAAAAAAAAAAAAAAGAAGAAATTTAAAATCACGTTCCGTCCCCCACCCCCGGTTTCTTTTTTTCTTAAAAAGATCACTTTTTGTTCTTGTTTATAGAAGGCCATTTCCTGATAATCCTGTAACTAGGGTGTGCTTCTTACCTCTTGAAAAGGAGTCTGTTCATTTTAAAAAAACAAGCAATAGTCGGGACAAGCGTACTTTTCATTTTATTTGCCAGGGTATTCTGTTAATTACATCACTGCAACAAAAAAGAGACTTTGCTATAATTAAGTGGCAGATCGTGAATGTAAAGGTAAACACGAAGCTTACAGGTTAGATTAAAACAAGGCCCCAGTGGGGTCATATATGAATCTTTAGGGTAAGGCCAGACGGGGAGATTTGTCTAATCGCCTCTTCTTTGGGGTGACATCTCCCCGAACCGCTTCCCCCTTCCTTCCAGCGGCTTTAATGAATAATTGCCTGCACCTATTCACACGCAGCGCTGGGTTTTCCAAAGTTGCCCGGTCACACCATTTCATATATATATGTGGGATTTTTTTTTTAATGCTTGTTCCTCTTTGATATTATAATAAAAACCATGCTAGTGCTGATTTACAAACTTGCTTCCCTGGAAGCATTTGTTTAATGTGATTTTAATAGGGCGTTGGCCAATATGATGTCAGTCTTGAGCGCCCACTTACCATGAGTGTGAACAGAAATTATAGGGTAAATTAAAAACCCTGACTTACTACTGCCAGTAATGTTGGACTCCAGTGTGAGCTAGCCAGATACTGACATCACTGCACATACATCCTCCTTTTTGGCAGGTAAAGTTATAGTTTACATTAAAGGAGCAGTAACACCAAAAAATGAGTGTTTTAAAGTAATGAAAATATCATGTAGTGTTGTCCTGCGCTATTCAAACTGATTTGTTTGCTTCATAAACACTACTATAGTTCATATAACCAAAACGGCTATATGGCACAGGATAAGTAATGGATAACTGATAACATTATGTTCTACAGAGCTTATCTGCTGTGTAACTTGAGCCTTTTCTCCTTTGACTAGTTGCCCCAATGGCTACACAACAGCTTATTTATATAAACAATAGTAGTGTTTTTGAAGCAAACACAGTTTTACCAGTGCAGAAGCACTACTATTGTTTATATAAATAAGCTGCTGTGTAGCCATTGGGGCAACTAGTCAAAGGAGAAAAGGCTCAAGTTACACAGCAGATAAGCTCTGTAGAACATAATGTTATCTGTTATCCATTACTTATCCTGTGCCATATAGCTGTTTTTCAATTTCCGCCATTGCTACTCAGCCGCTTGTTTATATGAACTATAGTAGTGTTTCTGAAGCAAACACATCAGTTTCAACAGCGCAGGACAACACTACATGATATTTTCATTACTTTAAAACACTTGAATTTTTTGGTGTTACTGGAAAAAAAAAAAACATATCTGTACAGGTATGGGATCCGTGGAAGCAAAACCAGCCTATTGGGTCTATTTGATGTTTACATGATTTTCTAGCTTAAGGTATAAAGATCCAAATTATGGAAAGATCCATTATCCAGAAGACCGCAAGTCCCAAACATTCTGAACAGGGCCGCCATCGGGGGGGGGGGGGGGGGGGGGGGGCCAGGGGGGACAAGTAGCCCGGGGCTGAAGGGGAGCCCGGCAGTGCTGCACTTTACTAAGAGCCGGGCTCCCCTTGCAAGAGCCAAAGCCGTGCTGCCTGAATACAGAAGTGCCAAACTGTCCTGAAGCGGCGAAAAGACCCAAAGTCACGAAAACAGCTGAAGCCACAAGTTAACGTTGATATGTAGTGGGCAGGATCAGGGGTGGGGCTTGGGTGCCAGGGTGGGTGGGGCTGAATAACTGGTCCCATATCTGTAAAGGTATGGGATCCGTTCTAGGGTAACTAGTTGTCCTGATCGCTCCGAATTGCAGGATGGTCATGTCTAGGGTTGCCACCTGGCTGGTATTTTACCGGACTGGATGGTATTTTTTATGGTTGATCCCAATGTTATTAATAGGGGAAAAAGATAAATATATAGGAAGGCCTGTATTTTTCTCCAGAAAAGGTGGCAACCCCAGTCATGTCCCATAGACTCCATTTAAAGGAACAGTAACACCAAAAAAATTAGTGTTTTAAAGTAGTGAAAATATCATGTAGTGTTGCCCTGCACTGTTTAAACTGATCTGTTTAGTTCAGAGACACTACTATAGTTCATATAAATAAGCTGCTGAGTAGCAATGGCGGAAATTGAAAAATGGCTATATGGCACAGGATAAGTAATAGATAACAGATAACATTATGTTCTACAGAGCTTAGCTGCTGTGTAACTTGAGCTTTTTCTCCTTTGAATGGCTGCCCCCATGGCTACACAACAGTTTATTTATGTAAGTTTCTGAAGCAAATACAGAAGTTTTACCAGTGCAGGGCAACACTGCATTATGTTTTTATTACTTTAAAACAATTAAATTTTTTGATGTTACTGGCCCTTTAAATCAAATCATTACAGTGTTTATTTATTTTCCTCTGTGACTATAAAACAATGCCTTTGTGCTTGATCCCAATCCAACCAATCCTATTCAGTTCATGTAAATGTTTTAATACATTTTTAATTGATTTAGCGGGTTATCAAAATCCGAAATGTTCTCCTATTTTCTGACACACAGACCTTTTCCCTTTATCACTATATTTTCATCAAAAATTCTTGTGCGGGAAAAAAATCCAAATTACACAAATGTTTCGTATTCGTCTTTTTGTTTTTGAAGATTAACGCAAAACCCAGATTTTTGTACAAAACATGACCTCACGCTATCTTCCAGTTGTAAACGGGACATCTGCCATTGACTTCTACATGAACTTGGCAGTAGTGATGGGCGAATTTATTCGCCTGGGGCGAATTCCCGCAATTCGCCGCTGGCGAATAAATTCGCGAAATGGCAGCCGAAAACTACGCGCGTCGAAAACTACGCGATGCGTGCCAGAAACGACGCGCTACTCGTTTCGCGAATTTTTCCTCCAATTCGCAAATTTCGCTGGAAATTCACGAATTTTTCGGCGAAACGGGTGAGATTCGCCCATCACTACTTGGCAGGTCTGGGTTGGAGTACTTTTTTTTAGTAAAGCACGAAAGATTTGTTTTATTTCCTTCGAAAATAAAAAAAAACTGACCAGAACAATATTGAACTTCAATCAATTACCCCCTTAAAGCTTGGAGATCCAAACAGAAATACCCCTTATCTGAAAAACCTCAGGTCCCGAGTATTCTGGATAATAGGTTCTATACCTTTATAGTAGTATATTTAGTTAGTGTATGGAAGCCTTTGAGGTTGCAGAGTCCTCTTTCTTGAAGCTTTCACTACCCAAATACCTTGATTCTAAAGTGTCCTTGTTAGTTCAAATTGATCAGTCTCTCATTGTAAGTACTCCATGTTAATGAAGTTACAATTAAACAATTAAGTCAGTGTTTAGTGTTCTGTGTAGCTTTGGCTTTCCCTAATTAGTTTACTGTTAATAACTGTACGTAACCTTGTATTGAGATCTCCCTAGAATAAGGGACTTGCCAGACCATAGATGCAAGCTGTAATTTCACTTATTTGCATTGAGAGAAGAAGGTATGCCCAATTACCTTAGTACAATGCTTGGTACTGATTTTAAACTTTTGATCTCTAGAGTCATGCAACTTTTTCTTTCCACGGTTTAAATATCTTGGCACATGGGGCCGCATTTTCTCTTAAAGGGGACATGGCACCCTAAGAAATAATTCCAAATAATTTTAGGCCATGTTGGTAAAATAAACTTTTCTTACATGATATTTATTATTTACATTTTGTTTTGTTCAGTCTTCAAATTACACTATCACAGGAAACAGGAGCCATTTTGTGGGCACTGTTATTAAAGGACCAGTGACATCATTTAAAAAAAAAAAAGTGTCCATAACGAAAAAATTAAAAAACACCAATACACATTTTAATTTAAATTTGTATAGTCTTTATTAAGAAACTTACCAAGACTCTGCTTATGCTCCTCTTCAGAAAAGGTGATCAGTGTGCGGTGCTTGATTTCTCCTCACTGCCTTCTATAGGAGATAGGCAGGTAAGAGAAATCGAGCACTGCACAATGGATTGTCGCCGGATCGCCTTTTCTGAATAGGAGCAGAAGCAGAGTACTGGTAAGTTATTTCTTAATAAAGACTTTGTGAATTTAAACTGAATTGTGTATTGGTGGGTTTTTTTCGTTCGGGTCAAACTAACTTATTTTTAAAAATGGTTTCTGGTCTTTTAAAGGGGTTGTCTACCTTGGAGATAACTTTTTAGTATGAGGCAGTGATATTGAGACAATTTGCAATTGGTTTTCATGTTTTATTTGTGTTTTTTAATTACAAAATTACCCTAGCAGCCATGAATTGATATGGATAAGATACTTGAATATGAATAGGAGAGTCCTGGATAGAAACAATTGTAATAAAAAGTAACAGTAAAAATACATCTGTCAGGGCTGGAACTATGGGGTAGGCAGAAGAGGCAGGTGCCTAGGGTGCAACAGTTGTGGGCGCTGGGCAACTACCTCTTCTGCCTACCCTTAGACCAGACTTCACCGCTATGCCTGAACTCTGAGCGTCATCACCGTGGTGTCACCATGCATGTGCAAATGCGCACGATGTGGACTCGCTCAGCGTGAACGGAAACAATGGCAAAAGTGGGGGTCAGCTGGCCAGGTTGCCTAGGCCGCCCAGCCGGCCTGGCCCGCCTCTTGACATCTGTAGCCTTACAGAGCCTTTGGTTTTTAGGTGGGGTCAGTGAAAATTTTAAAGCTTGAAAAAAGTCAGAAGAAGAAGGCATACGTTTAAAAACAATAAAAAAATAAACAATGACAACCAATTAAAAAGTTGCTTAGAATGGGCCATTCGGTAACGTACTAAAAGTTAACCTAAAGGTGAACCACCCCTTTAAGATAAATTGTGTTTCACCCCAAAATCTTGTTAAAGCACCAGAATGGGCAACCTAATGCCTATGAGCATATTCTGTGAATCTGCAGAAAAGATACTGGTGGTCTGGGGGCATCTTCTTAGAACAGAAATGCACTACTAAGGCTCAGGTCAGACGGGGAGATTCGTCGTCTGGTGATTAATCTCCCCGAACCTCTTCCCCCCCTGCCTTCCAGCGGCTTAAACGAATAATCGCTTGCGCCTATTCACATGTGGTGCTGCACTTTTCCGAAATCTCTCGAAATTGCCTAAGGATGCAGCCTGGCGACTAATCTCCCCGAATCTTCCCATCTGCCCTTACCCTAAAGGGGTGTGGTTGCCTTGGGCTGGTACAGAAGCCCAAAATATAACGTACAGTATTGACCTCTACTAGTGATGCATGGATCTGTCCTGTTTGGCGTTGCAGAAAAAAATGTCAAACTCATTGAAGTCAATGGATGGTTTTTGCACAAGTTTTTCCAAGACGTGGATTTTTATTTTTTTTTTTAAACAAAAGATCTATTGGGGAGGTGTTCTTTATGGAGAAACCTGGTAATAAATGTGCTCATTACTAACCTCTACTACTAGGTAGAGTAAGAATAAACTGTAAGTGGTAGTATGGTAATAGACATTCTTCAGCTGCTGGTACTAAATGCTGATACAGCAGAGCAACAAAGGGACACTGCAACCAAACAAAATATCTTACTCAACCCCATCCCCAATGTCCCCACAATGCAACACTGGCAAGTAGCTGTTTATGTGCCTTATGTGATTCCTTCCTACTTCTGTTTTTCCCCTCTGCCCTGTTTTCTATTTTTGTCTCTTTCTTTCTGTGTTCCTTCCCCATCTCCATCTGCTTTAGTCACCCTTATTTGTTCTGTCTGTTTTTTTTCCTTTGTTCTGAAAAGGGGAACTACCAAGAAAATGAAAAATGTATATAAGCTTCAGTCCATATTCACTATCCCTCTCTCGGAATCCGTTTCTCTTAATTCTCTTTTCATTCAGGAGATGGGTGTCAGATAACAGTCCCTGACAGAAGCACAGTAGGAGAGGCACAGCCAATCCCAGCCCGTCAGTCACACAAGCAAAAACAGGCTTCTGTTTCCTATCAGGTCCTGCTAGATGCTGATTGGTTCCTGTCCTACAGAGCAATACTTTTTTGGCTGCTGGGGTTTGTTGAAATGCATTTGAAAGCTGGAAAGAATCTGAGGAGGAAAGCAAATAATTAAACTACGCACCACCCCTTTATTAGTCAGAAAGATTAACAGAATCCTGAAAATGTTCTTCAGGTGCTAGGTATTGAAGGAATAGCTATACCGATACTGCTCATCACTATTTCCTTGGCAATAGTACATTACGTGCATGACTGTAGAGTGGTAAAGTGACCCTAAGAGGGGATTATCGATATACCTCAGTAATGAAACAGATAATTGGAAAACATTGTATTATATACCCTGTCCTTGTTTTTCAGGCACATGATGCTCGGACTAGTGAAGTGGTTGCCATCAAGAAAATGTCCTATAGTGGGAAGCAGTCCAATGAGGTGAGTACCCCTTTATTCTTTGTTTATAGATAATGATGAGTGTGCAAAAGAAAATGTGACTTCATATATCCCAATGTAAAGGAAATGCTTTGTATCCATAGCCACCATTTGGGAAAGGAAAACCTGGTTTTTGCTTATATTCCAAAAAAAATTGGGGAAATGTAAGGAAAGCTGTTTGGGGAAAACCACATGCAAGCAAAGTAAGGCAGTCAAGAAAAAAACATACATTCATGGGTCACAGATTCTCATACACTTGTACTTCATGACATTAAAGGAGAATTCAACCCATAACTAAAAAAACCGTACCCCCCCCAGCCTAGCTGCCCCCCCTGGGGAAATGCCTCTAATTTTTTACTTACCCCTGAGTACAGATTCAGGGATCATAGTTCACGGCAGCCATCTTCCAGGTCTTCGGTAAGCTGAGACCAAGACCGTCGTATTGATGCATGCGCAGTTGGAGCAATTTAACGGTCTGTGGCAACTGCGCATGCGCCGAAACGGACGGAAATTGCTGAAGCGCACTTGCTTAATGAATGAGCAATTATCCCAGTTATACTGAAAAGTCATTAAAGCTTATTGGCCAACGCACCAAGGGATTATTTTTGTAAGTCTCCCATTTACTTCCCTGTCTGTATAATAAAATCACATTTATGCAATTGTCCAATAAAACATCATGTCTGTGTAGTGGGTCAGTGTTGGGTTTATATTTTCCCTTTGCGGTTAACTATTAAAAAAAGCTTTTCTATATTTCTGCCATGCACCTAGGGCAAGAAAATCGACATCATTCCATGAACATACGAGGAAGTAAACCATAAAAAGACTTTGGCACATTCCAGCATTTGTGAAGCAGTAGGGCATGTTACTGGATAACTTTGTGTCAGATAATGAGTACGTAGGGTGGAAAGCAACTAATTGGGACACATTTCTCTGGTCAGACATAAAAGTTGTAACTACAGGTACAGATAGGATCAGTTATCAGGAAAACAGTTAAGGCCCCCATACATGGGCTGATAAAAGCTGCCGACAGACCAAGTCCCATCCGACGGGCTTCCCTGAATGATATTAGGCAGGTTGAAAAATCCCAACGGATCGCAGCCGCATCTGTGAGTGTATGCGGTGCTGCGATCCGACTGCCTGTATATCCTCCAACGATTGGATCAGCCCGATATCGCCCACTTCAATGTGGACATACCGGGGAGAGATCTGCTTGTTTGGCAACATCGCCAAACGAGCAGATCTCTGCGTCTATGGCCACCTTTATCCAGATAGCTCCGAATTATTGGAAGGTCATCTCCCACAGACTCCATTTTAAGCAAATGATTTACGTTTTCAAAAATTTCTTTTTTCTCTGTAATAACAACCGGTGCCTTGTACTTGCTGCCAGCTAAGTGCCGAGCTTTATTCAGGCAAAAACTATTTTATTGTGTTAATTTGATATTTTAAGTGCTTTTTTAGTAGAACTATTGTATAGAGACCTACATTACATTGCATATTGGATAAGAGGTCCCATACCTGTATGTTCCTGTTTACCATTACCCTAGCAATATGTATTGAAGCTCAGATTCGGTCTGTTCTGTATGTTACCTGTTAACCAGGTTGAGCTCAGCCTTGAGGTGTAGCATACAATTAGGGTTTGCAAGTTCTGCATACTATGAGAGTGCCATCTTGTGGCTGGGAAGACTGGGAGTGCAGCCAAACAGGATTAAGATAAATATTGTATCTGCTCTTAAAAAAAATTGTAATAAAAATTGTAATTGGTGGATAACTCTGAAGGACCATACTAGTGATATGCAGAACGGCCCGATACCCTCGGGTCAGGGAGGTCCGGGCCAACCTCGCACCACCTTTTGCGGGTGGTGGTCGTCAGAGCCGGTTGAGCTCTTCTTCCTGCTCTCTCCACCCGCCAACTTGGACTACCAGCTTCCATATTTATAGATGCGTGCCTGCCCCACCCCTTTTATAACATCATCAGCGGTGGGGCAGCGCGGGTCTATAAATGGAAGCCAGCAGTCGGGCTTGGGCAGGCGCAATTGGTGGCTTAGTGTCAGATGATGGTACCCGACCCGCACATCACTAGACCATACATCTGTGGCTTGTTCACTCAGGTTATTCATTCTTACTGTGACTTGGGTGTACATAATGCAGGTTTAGATGGACTGGGTAGAGAAACCAGGGCTATAATTTTAGACAGGTAACTCAAGAAAAATGATTCTATCTTTAGCAGTTAATTTAAAGGGTAAATAAAGAACAGTGTCTGCAGTAAACATGCCATTATGCCATGTAACAGACAGAACTGCAAAATCTAAAGTTAAATCTTTTGAGGGCAGGGAGTTTTATTTCTGTTTTGGTTGGGTGAAATGCAAAAATAGTTATCCAGCTAAGTTGTTGCTTATAACCAATCCTGACACAACCTTAAGGGCTAGGGCAGACGGGGAGATTCGGGGGCATTTTGTCGCCTGGCGACTTCTCGCCGCGACTTGTAGCCCCCGAACCTCCCCGAATAGCCAAGTCCTGGGGCGCACCGGCGTTACTTGAAAACGCCGGCGCCTATTCACACGGAGTGGCGCGATTTTTGAAATCGCTCCAAATTGCCTCGCGAGTCAATTTGGAGCGATTTCAAAAATCGCGCCGCTCCGTCTGAATAGGCGCCGGCGTTTTCAACAACGCCGGTGCGCCCCAGGACTTGGCTATTCGGGGAGGTTCGGGGGCTACAAGTCGCGGCGAGAAGTCGCCAGGCGACAAAATGCCCCCGAATCTCCCCGTCTGCCCTAGCAGGTTCGGGGGCTACAAGTCGCGGCGAGAAGTCGCCAGGCGACAAAATACCCCCGAATCTCCCCGTCTGGCCCTAGCCTAAGATCGACTGGAATGGTCACAGCCTTCAGTTTTGCTAGCTACCCGCTATCGAATTTTAAGATCCTATTAAACGATGGGGCTTGTATAAACAAAGTCTCTGGCACATACAGTGTTTCCGTTTCCACTTATTAGCACCATAGTTTAATGCAATATAGAAGTGTCACATTGCTATCACCTGAAAAAATAACCTTGACGATCGCTGGGTAACAAAACACATATTGTGGCACATAGCATTGCTATGACTGTGAAGTGGCAATTCATTTCTTTATTTTTTTTATCTTTGCTTTTACTTATTTGCTATGTGATGTCATCAATGCCTTTTACAGTACACAATTGTCCTTTAATTTTTTTCATTCCTAGCAACTTTTGTATTTTAACATTAATATATAAATATGTATTGTTATATGAAGTTTATGTGAATATTTTATTTATTTATTTTAGAAATGGCAGGATATCGTCAAAGAAGTGAAATTTTTACAAAGGATAAAACACCCGAACAGTATCGAGTACAAAGGCTGCTATTTAAGGGAGCACACGGCATGGGTAAGAGACGTTTCATCTCACTGCTGCTTAAGATTCATTCTTAAAGGGGTTGTTCACCTTTGAGTTAACTTTTAGTATAATGTAGAGAGTGATATTCTGATATAATTTGCAATTGGTTTTCATTTTTTATTCTTTGTGATCTTTGAGTTATTTAACGTATTATTCAGCAGCTCTCTAGTTTGCAGCGTCAGCAATTTGGTTTCTATGGTACAAATTACCCTAGCAACCCTGCATTGATTTGAATAAGAGACTGGAATATGAATAGGAGAGGGACTGAATAGAATAAGTAATAAAAACTGGCAATAACAAAACATGTGTAGCCTTACAGAGCATTTGTTTTTAGATGGTGTCAGTGACAACATTTGAAAGCTGCAAAGAAACAGAAGAAAATGGCAAATCGTTAAAAAACTGAAAAATAAATAATGAAGACCAATTGAAAACTTTCTTAGAATTGGCCCTTCTACAATATACTAAAAGTTAACTTGAAGGTGAACCACCCCTTTAAATGAGTAACTTTACCTGTCTGTACATTGTAATGATATAAGTTAACTAAAATGCTTGGGGTTAATTATGGCGAAAGAACTTCAAAGTAGGACTTCGCATACAGGGGAATGAGCAAAATATTTTACAAGTGTTTCAGTACACCCAGTGTGTTAATGCTCTATTTACCTTTTTTACTCCCCAGCTGGTCATGGAGTATTGCCTAGGATCTGCATCAGACTTACTAGAAGGTAATGTGGTTTTTTATGTTTTAGAGGTTGAGCAGTAAAAATCTGCCAGGTTTTTTTTACTCTTTATATATTTAAGCACACGTTTCATGGTACATGATATATCCTTTTATGTTTTTTGTGTTGCAGTACATAAAAAGCCATTGCAAGAAATAGAAATAGCAGCGATCACCCATGGGGCATTGCAGGGATTAGCTTATTTGCATTCTCATAATTTGATCCATAGGTAAGTGCATAACTGCTCAGAACGTTGTGCATAAGAAAATGCAGATGGACGTCTGTAGTATATAACCGTGTATTTCAGGCATAATATCAAATCACTTTGACATTTATTGGTGTAAGGTATTTGAATAGACTTGTTTGTCTGTGCTACTGTTTAAAATACACTAAAAAAAAAAAATATTTGTTCCTAGACCGATGTTAGCTTTCCATTATATGTTATATCTTTTATAAATGTGTGTTGAGGTTGATAATCCTATTTTCCACAGAATTGGAAACCATTGTAACAATCCTATTTTCTTTCAGAGATATCAAAGCAGGGAATATTCTTCTCACAGAGCCGGGTCAGGTGAAACTGGCTGACTTTGGGTCCGCTTCGATAGTATCTCCTGCCAATTCTTTTGTGGGGACTCCATATTGGTAAGTAAATGACATGAGGCTTGTATTTCTGTAGTGTAGATAGTGATGACCTTCAACTTCTCAACATATTGTCTAGGCTACTGGGTTTTTAACCATATATATTTTGGGATAGAAGTTACTTCACCCCTGATGAAGAGCGTCTGCTACCCAAACTGTCTATGCCCCACCTAGTAAACTGCTGAACTGAAAGATTTGTATTAGCAGTCTGAACATATAGCTGGCCATAGGCGTAAAGATTGTAAAAAGATCTGATCATCATCGTGAGACCACGATTATCTCAAATTTATTATACGAATTGTACATCAACTTAAAAGACCATTTCAGGTGATATTGCCAGCAAAACTGAAGGGTCGCTGCCTGCTGGCCCTGCAAACAGACAGACTGCACTGGGAGTGATAAAGATTTTTTAACCTGGGCGATCAATGGTCTGACAGATGTCGGCCGAAAAATCGTACGATGTACGATCGTTTGAATCCCACTAACCGCACGATAATTTGATGGATTGGTCGGACTTCTCCAAAAATCGGTTGTTCGGCAAGATAAATCTTTGCATCTATGGGGAGCTTATCTTAGAAACCAATTAAAGAGATACTGTATGAAGTCAATAGGGTGCATCCACAATGTCCCACGCAGGGTGCAAATTGCAAAAAAAGCAGCAATCTGCCATTATTTTGCACTTTGCCCATCGTGTTGGGCATTGTGTAAATAGGTGCAGAGACCTGTGAACTGCTCCTTGAATTAAGTGCGGCCTGCATTAGACCATGTTAGATTCAAAAGTTGGCTGTAGGTGGCCAGGGTTGTGTTGGAGCACCCCTTAGTACTCTTGCACTTGTTCCCAGGGGCTTTCAGAATACCCCTATAATTGCAAGCTTGTAAAGTGTATTATCCTTTAGCAACAGTTTACAGAATAAATTGTTCTGTTTGCTCATGCATTCCTCTGTTTTAATGTGCATTAAAATTAAATCTGGTTATTTTAGGATGGCCCCTGAAGTAATTTTAGCCATGGATGAAGGGCAGTACGATGGCAAGGTGGATGTGTGGTCTCTTGGGATCACTTGTATCGAGTTAGGTAATTCCAGAAGCCTTTTATTTACTATACAGTATTATAGCTACAGATACATCTCCTATAGATGCTATTATAGGACATAACCAATATAAAAAATGTGTATATAGTAGTGCTAGGTCAGTAATGGTATACAATAAAGTTATATAGTTCTGTTTAATACATCTTCCCGATCCTAGTGCTTTCTAGCTTAAATCTTGAACTTTGTTCCAAAAAACTTATGTATGTCTCATTTATGTGTCATATTATATATCCAGAAAAAGAGCGCTCGTTATAAAGTCAAGGCCTGGTACTGCACTCAACAGGATTTATTTTATTATAATGTTCAAATTTTGAGAGATCAAAAGTTTGTCACTCTCAGGTGACCTTCCTCTGGGATGTTCCCGCCAGCAGACACAAACTGAAATGTAGATTGAATTAGATCAATATATAATGTCCAAAATATCATTATTTTAAAGTGCTAACTGATAATCTGTTGGATAATTTAATATGAACATGTATCATATTGGATTATTTTTTGTTCCATAGCTGAAAGGAAACCTCCTCTGTTTAACATGAATGCAATGAGTGCCTTATATCACATAGCGCAGAATGAGTCCCCCACGCTTCAGTCTAATGAATGGTGAGTATTATGTATGAAGGCCATCATGTTTAGAAAGAGCCACTGGTTTGTTTTAATTTTTTCCTGAGTAAAAAAAAATATGAAATCGGAAATATTGATCTAGAAAATCCTAGCTCTGGTTCCTTTAAGAAAGCAGAAATGTTATACAACCTGCAACTTCTGTGAAATACAGATATATTACCAGTGATGACAATGATATTCTAGTGTAGTTCAGCTGAGTAAATGCTTATGGTTAAATCCAACTAATCCAGCATAGACACTTTATACTAGAATAGATAATATTATAAAGAAGACCGGGAGAAGCAATTCCCTGTTAAGATGGCCATGGATGCAAAGATCTGCTCGTTTGGCAACATCGCCCAAGGAGCAGATCTTTCCCCGACATGCCACTAACTGGCAGGGCTACATCGGGTTTATCCGGATTATGATGAGCCCAATAGACTTCCGATAGGTCGGTTGGAAGAAAATCCAATATCAATCGGGAAGACCCGTCGGAAGCCCCCATACACGGGCAGATAAGCTGTCAAATCGGTCTAAAACGACTGATATCGGCAGCTTTATCTGCCTGTGTATGGCCAGCTTTACAATCTAACAGATTGGCAGTACAGTCACTGACAGATTGGATATTCTATAGTTCCCTTTTCCTGCAACATCAGTGAAATATTAAAGATGAGCATACCTTATGGATGCATGCAGTCTTCACAGCATTTCGATGTGTGCCAGGTACTTCTGGTTCCACATTTACAATTACTATAATAATTTTTTTCCTTTAAAGAGATACTGACACCAGAAAATAACTTTTTTTTTATATCTATCATACTATTGTCTTTGCATACTATTTATAATTTTGCCTGATGCTTTTCATTACCTTTTTTACACCCATGTTTCTGTATGAGCGGGCTGCCATATTTGTGCAACAGGAGTCCGTTAGCATTAGAAGCTCTAACTGACAGGTTGAAAAGGGACAGTCAGGTTGGCAACCTACCATGTTTATAAGGTGGGCATATCCTCCCCACCCAAGCCACATCATTTGTACTGCATATAACCCCTCCATTTGCCAGCGCCATCACATTTTCCTAAAATAAATAGCAGCTATCACCCGGCGGCCATTTTCCCTCTGACACATCATTGGTAACATTGACATGTATGCTGTAAAGTTCATGCAATGCAGAATGCAGGTTTACACAGGCGCAACATACTTTGATAAAAGGTTCCGAGCATTGTAATGGTTAAGCTGGGCTCAAGAGCGGCGGTTAGGAGATAAAATAGCTCAGACAGCTAGACTTTCGTTGGGAAGCAGCTATGCTATAGCTTCATTGGCTGTTAGACTGGAGGGTGTGTTTAGTAATCTGAGCTGAGAAGAACTGAGCATGCTTATAAGTCAACAGCCAAAGTAAATTCCTGAGGGAGAGGGCACAGTGGGTTAGAGTAGGGGTAGGATTTCTAAGTGATTAAGGGGATGCTGCAGCCTTATTTTTAACAGTTTAACAACCAGTTGGCAGTAATCTAAAGATTATAAATCTATACCTTGCTTCTTTTACCTTCCGTGCTCATATGGATAAGGGTATATATTACCTCTTAACCTCAGATTTACATTGCAAGTCTTATGTGTGCAGTTGGAGAACCATCCCCTTCTTTGATACCCAGTGTATTACATGTTCTAAAGCAATGGAAATTGTTCACTAGTTGTTGCACTGCTATCTGCTGGCCTTGACAATGGTGCAAAGAGAAGCCAAGTGCCAACTGCTGTCCAGCATGTGCCTGGGCTGACATCACTCATTGTCTCTCTATGAACTCTTCTGTCAATATATGGCATTTGGATGTGCTGTAGTTCTGAGTATGCCTGCACATTGATTTTCAGTATTGTCTTGATGGGACTGCATTGTGTACATGATGGCAACTTTAACACTTGACTGGATTTTCATTGTTGTAGATTTCACCTTCTGTATGTTAAAAGGAAACTGTCATGGGAAAACATGTTTTTTTAAAAATGCATCAGTTAATAGTGCTGCTCCAGTAGACTTCTGCACTGAAATCCATTTCTCAAAAGAGCAAACAGATTTTTTTTATATTCAGTTTTGAAATCTGACATGGGGCTAGCCATTTTGTCAATGTCCCAGCAGCCCCATGTCATGTGACTTGTGCCAGCAGTTTAGGAGGGACCTGCTTTATGGCAGGCTGTTGTTTTTCCTTCTCAATGTAACTGAATAGTACGCAGTGGGACATGGGTTTTACTATTGAGTGCTGTTCGTAGATCTACCAGGCAGCTGTTATCTTGTGATAGGGAGCTGTTATCTGGTTACCTTCCCGTTGTTCTTTTGTTAGGCTGCTGGGTGGGGGAAAGGGAGGGGGTGATATCACTTTAACTTGCAGTACAGCAGTAAAGAGTGATTGCAGTTTATCAGAGCACAAGTCACATGATTTGGGGCAGCTGGGAAATTGACAAAATGTCTAGCCCCATGTCAGATTTCAAAATGAAATATAAAAAAATCTGTTTGCTCTTTTGAGAAATGGATTTCAGTGCAGAATTCTTCTGGAACAGCACTATTAACTGATGCATTTTTGAACATTTTTTTTTCCCATGACAGGAACCCTTTAAACATAGAACTATATTGACCTGTCACAACAGTGCATGTTCCTTTGCTTGTGTGCCAGGCTTGAGGTGGCCATACACGTACTGAGATAAGTTGCCAACAGCTGCTAAAGGCCCAGTATAAGCTGCCTTCCAACGGGCTTCCGTGATCAATATGGCCAGATGTCGAAAATTTTAGAGGTTTTAGAGGTTTCTGAAACCACGACTAAACTCACAAACTGTAAAACAACAAATGCCATGGAAGATAGTTAAAAAAAAAAAAATGGGGAAAAAAAACACGGAACGATGTAGTAAAAAAATACGAATTGCATGAAAACCTATAAAAATTCTAGACTTTAGGACAATTCCTAGCAGAAAAAAATCCAAAAACCTCTGAAAGTCCAGTAAGATCAGCGCAACTCCCTGTGACTTCTATAGACCCTCGGCAACTTTTACTTGGCACAGTTTTGCATTTGAGGTTTTCGTGGTTGTTTTTCACACGAAACGTCAAAAAATGAAAGTGTTTTAAAACTAATAATAATATCATGTACTTTTCCCTGCACTGGTAAAACTGCTCTGTCTGCTTCAGAAACACTACTATAGTTCATATAAACAATCTGCTTTATAGCAGAAATTGAAAAACGTCTGTATGACACAGGTTAAATAGTGGGTAACACCATTATGTTCTACAGAGCTTATCCGCTGTGTAACCTGAGCCTTTTCTCCTTTGAATGGCTGCCCCCATTGCTACACAGCAGCTGATTTATATAAACTATAGTAGTGTTTCTGAAGCAAACACAGCAGATTTACCAGTGCAGGGCAACACTGCATTATAGTTTTATTACTTTAAAACAATTTCATTTTTGGATGTTACTGTTCCCCTTGGCGTTTTAAAACCCCATGTTTCCCAGGATCCTCTGCCAGACACTAGTCTGAGGTTAGCATAGTAATGTGATGTTACTGGGGTGGCTGCTTATTCAGAGTTCGTCTGGACATGAAACAGAGTCACATTTATAGTAGATAGCATGGGCCAAAATTAGAGAAACATGATAGCTGTCATCATCCAGTGATCCTTGGAAATGTGTGGCATTTTATTTTCTTTGGTTCTGACAGGAGTTGCCACCCAGTAACCAGTGTCCCACATAGCTGTCTTGTTGAATTGTGGGGCTGTGGTTAGTGTGTGCTGCCTGCCAGCCTATCCTTTTTTTTCTTTTTTTTTCTTGGAAGAATGACTTTCTATATAGGTTAGTGCTTCAAAATAGAATCTTAAAATGGCATGTGAACCAAATTCCTCCAGCCGGATTTCGCTGTGTGGCACATCCACATTTAGAAATGAAATCCTTGCTAAATAGAGCAAGCTTTCTCCGTTCTCCATGCTCCCCACTAAATACACGTTATTAAAAAGAATAAGTGAACGTAGAAATACTAGAATAACGGCAATATTCGAATTTTTTTCAGTCTGTGGATTTCTAAGTTTTTCAGCCTTGCATATATATGGATATTAATGTGCACCTGTTTTATGTTACAGACTTTGCAGTGTCTCACTGATAAAATTCTGGGTTTGTCCTGATGGGGAACTGCCAGGAGATCATGTTCATAACATATACTACTCCCCAGTGAGGGCTTTACCAACTTTAGTGTGACCTTTTCTTCTCTTATGGAGATACAAGCTGTGCTTATTGGGTTCATGTAACTAGATATATTTGTAATTACATAGTAACATAGTAAGTTAGGTTGAAAAAAGACACACATCCATCAAGTTCAACCTTTTCACTTTTTTTTACCTGCCTAACTGCTAGTTGATCCAGAGGAAGGCAAACAACCCCATCTGTGGAGTAAAAAATTCCTTCCTGACTCCAAAATGGAGATCGTATTATTCCATGGATCAGCTTGTACTATGAGCTATCTTCCATAGCCACTTGCTAAAAAAAACCATCCAACCCCTTCTTAAAGCTATCTAATGTATCAGCCAGTACAACTGATTCAGGGAGAGAATTTCACATCTTCACCCCTTCCGAATATTTAGGTGGAACCTCTTTTCTTCTAATTGGAATGGGCGACCTCATGTCAGCTGGAAAGACCTACTGGTAAATAAAGCATTAGAGAGATTATTATATGTAGTAAAAGTTAATGTAAACATGAGCTGCCCCTTTTAATTGTTTTTTAATGAATGCTCATACTGAATAATGTGAATTGATTTTAATTCTAATTTGTAGGTCTGATTACTTCCGGAACTTTGTAGATTCTTGTCTCCAGAAAATCCCACAAGACCGGCCAACATCAGATGAGCTGCTGAAGGTTAGTATAATCAGTAATGTGAGAACCAAGGAGAGCTATAGCAATAATGATAAATATATAGCTTTACAGAGCCTTTGTTTGTTAGACTGGGTTAGTGACCCCATTTAAAAGCTGGAAAGCGTCGACAAAGCAACAAATAAGGCGACAAATTATTCAAAAACTATTACAAAAAAAATAAAATAGTGAAGGCCAGTTGAAAAGTTGCTTCGTATTAACCATTCTATGACATACTAAAAGTTAACGTAAAGGTGAAGCACCTCTTTAAAGTTGGTTATTGCAGTAGGACAGTCACCTACTATGTGCTCAGTGTTGACAGGCAAAAATATAAATGAGTTTGGTGAAAATAAAAAGTTATTTTGCCCTCCTGCAACTAAAGGCCTCCCATACACGGGCCGATAAAAGCTGCCGACAGACCGAGTCAGCAGCTTATTGGCCCATGTGTGGGGCCATCCGACGGGCTTCCCTGATTGGGAAGGTTAAAAAACCTAGTCGGATCTCGGGCGCATCTGTGCGTGTATGCGGTCCTTCGATCCGACCGCCCGTATCGCCTACATTATGATCTGATCGTTGAGCCCTAGGGCCCACGATCGGATCAGCCCAATGTGGGCACATCGGGGAGAGAGCTGCTCGTTTGGCGATATCGCTAAACGAGCAGATCTTGCTGTCTATGGCCACCTTTAGGCTACTGCCACACAGGGCTGTTGTTTGGATAGTGTAGTGGCCGCTCCACTCACATCCACTGTGGTCAGGTCAACAACATTGCAGGTACTGCTCATCAACATAAAAAGAGACCTTTTTGCAATGTACTTCAATTAGACATTTTGTACCGTTTCTTTAAAATAACCGATTCTGTGCAGCTGATTTCACTGTTCGTCTGTTCTTGCTAAAGTTGCACACATGACCTTTCCTGGCCGGCCAGTGAGAGTAGTAAGAAAACTTTCAGGTATTGCCGCGCTGCTGCATTCCAAAGGGCAGGGAAGAAAAGCAGTGTTGTTTCATTTGATTCTTTATCGGTAATACTGATCTCAGTGAGAAACAACAATGAATTCTCTGCCATTTGGAATGCTTGAAGCACTCAAAGGTCTTGTGTGCAGCTTCAGCAAGGTGAGGAAACAAACAGTGAATTCAGCTGTACAGACTGTTATTTTAAAGAAACTGTACACCACTTCAAATTGAAGTACATTGCAAATATGTTTCTTTTTAGGCTGGGGACAGACAGGGAGATTCGGGGAGATTCTGTCGCCTGGCGATTAATAGCAG
>CM044434.1:23060311-23085105 GCA_024363595.1 Xenopus borealis | reverse complement strand
GATATTACACACTAATGTTGACACTGCTTCAGACTGGAACAATGCTTTGTAATTCCTTAAATACCTTTAGTATATATACAATATACTTGCGAACACACTAGCCATTCAAAATTGGTCTGTCCTTGATAAATTATTATCCTCTCAAACAGGTATACTATGGATAGCTTTTAAAATCCTTCAAGGTGTTCTCATCTTATATTCAAACACCAAGGATCATACAACCTTTGAGATTTGCTTTAAGCACAAAGGTTATCCACCTGCGTTAGCAGTCTGATAAACATCCTTTTCAGAAAAGAAATTTCATGGGTCCTTACCACCTAACATTAATTTGTATAAAAACAAAATAAAACATTTATTCCTCATCACTACATGATCAATCAAACATGCATAATATATAAATCATGAATACATATTCTATAAAGTAAAAACAATTATATGTTATTATTAATAAACCTAAATATTCTTATGATTAATATTCATCTGTTTGAAAATCCGACATGGTGTGCAAAATTGCACTGATTCTGTACATAGTGAGCTAAACCACTAAATCATTGCTTAACATTTGTCTTACAGCATATGTTTGTGATACGGGAACGGCCTGAAACAGTGTTAATTGACCTGATCCAGAGGACGAAGGATGCAGTGAGAGAGCTGGATAATCTACAGTACCGTAAAATGAAGAAGCTGCTTTTCCAAGAGGCTCACAATGGGCCAGCTGTGGAAACACAAGAGGAGGAAGAGGTAAATAGTCTCTTGACCTTCTGTATCATAAAGGAACAAAATAATCTTTTGTTTTATGTACTGTCGTGACCAGGCCCGGACTGACAATCTGTGGGTACTAGCAAATGCAAGAGGGGTTGCTATAAGGTCCCATAGAAAGTCAGTATTTTGGTCTGTTGGGGGCTGACTGGGCCTCTGTGTACTTGAAATGCAAGAGCCTATTTTGATTCTCAGTCCAGACCTGGTTGTGACCCCAGCCAGTGTGTATAAGTTAGTATGCTGTGAAAATTCCATCCACTGTTACTATACCTGCTACTACATCTTTAATTCCCTTGTACGTAGAAAATTGCTTGACCTTGGAGAACAGTTTAACCTGCCTTATAATTGGTCCTTACGTTGCTATTTTTTTGTTTTTAGGAACAAGAACACGGAGTTGGTCGTACAGGAACAGTAAACAGCATTGGCAGTAATCAGTCCATTCCTAGCATGTCCATCAGTGCCAGTAGCCAAAGCAGTAGTGTGAACAGTCTTCCAGATGCCTCCGATGACAAGAGTGAGCTGGACATGATGGAGGGAGACCATACTGTGATGTCAAATAGCTCTGTCATTCATTTAAAACCAGTGAGTGTGAAAAATATCAGGGATTCAGAATCACCATCACTGTAATACTTTGGTGTATTTTACAGATACAGGAACCCAATTACTCCTGCAGTCCCTTCCCGCCACTTTGAATATTTCTTCTTTTAACAGACACTCCGTGTAATTTACTTATACTGAGAGCTCATGTGCAGGGGCTCGAAGCAGTTTGAGTGTATCCCTTTGTGCCCCTGGGATCAGAAATCCAGTGCTCACTGCAGAGAGCATCATTATGAGACTCCGCCTCCCTCGACCCTCTTGTATATAAATGTTTTGCCTGCTGGTGTTAAATGCCAGATATCATTTTTTTCTTCCTGAAAATTTTTGCTTGATGTGTGACACCTCAAAATACCTTTTTCTTTTGTTCAACATTATATAAAGGAAGAAGAAATCTACCCAGAGGAACCAGAGCCTAGAACGCGACCTTCAGAACCACAGTCTCCTCCCCAAGTTTCCCGTCACAAGTCTCATTATCGTAATCGTGAGCACTTTGCCACCATACGCACGGCCTCCCTGGTAAGTAACTAATGCAAGGGGACCTTACTACAAGGAATCTCCCAGACTTGCTTTTCTTTAATAATTGTGTGGCTCATGACTGGCATAAAAAATATTTGTGTCCCATATAACCTAGTTGACAGCACCCCCCCCCCCCCCCCCCCCCCCCCCTTTTCAACAATGTTCTTAACCTGCTGCCTGATAGTTATTTCACCCAAACACATCCATGACCCACCCATACACTAGTAAGACCTGCACTGTTCACAGCCTGTGATTTTAAGTACTGCTTCATCCATACCTTATGCTGGACTGGATGATGACCCCATGTAAATATTTCCACATAATAAACAGGTGGGTTTGTATAATTCAGTCTTGACACAGAAGTAGGCTAATGTTTCACAAGGCAGTTTCTTTTTTAACATATATCCGTTAATATTGTTAGATGAACAGCCTTTTGTAACATTAGCCTTGAGCTGGTCATATATGGGAAGTTAGTAGTTGTCAGTTCATTGACTTTAAAGAGGGACTATCGCAAAATTGAAAATGTAATATTAGCTTCAGCATACTGAAATAAGAAACTTTCTAAATACAATCAATTTAAAATGCATCTGTTTCTCCTCATTCTGTCTTCATTCAAGAGTCCGATATTCATTGACAGTTAGATCCAATATATCTTATGGGGGGCTCCTTTTAACTAGAATATGTATTAGAGCTCATTCTATTAAAACCATGTCTCTCTACATGCAGGATTTGTGCAAAAGGCAGTTATTTTGTTTGTACTTGAATCAGTTATTTGAGTGAGCTCTAATACATCTGCTTAGAAAGGGGCCTCCCTCTATATGATATATTGGATCATTCATCTGACACCCATCTGCTGCATGAAGGCAGAATGAAGAGAAATAGACGCTGAGAGAGGAATAGTAGATATAAACCTGATTATTTCAGAAACAATGCAGAATTTTTCATTGATTTCATAAAGTTTCTCAATTCAGTATGAGGAAGCGTATATTAAATTTTCATTTTTTGTGATGGTTCCCCTTTAAAAAAATTAAAAAGCTGCAGCGCTCTGGATTGTGTATAGTGGCACAACAATTGCTTCTCCTCGGCTTTATACAGATCTATCTGAGGGGCTGCTCAGGAATTTTTTGGGACATGGCTACAATTTTAAATGATTTGTCTTCTTTCATTTAAGTTTCCTGATAGGAGACATATGTAAAGTTTGTGGGCTTCTGTGTAGGTGACTAGGCAAATCCAGGAACATGAGCAAGACTCAGAACTCCGCGAACAGATGTCTGGCTACAAACGCATGAGGCGGCAACATCAAAAGCAGCTGATGGCACTGGAAAACAAGCTGAAGGCTGAGATGGATGAGCATCGACTCCGGCTTGATAAAGACCTTGAAACCCAGCGGAATAACTTTGCAGCAGAAATTGAAAAACTTGTTAAAAAACACCAGGCAGCTATGGAGAAAGAGGTGGGCCTTTCTTTTTGTCCTGTATTTGGAAACTTGGATACAAAAGATCTCAACATTATTAATATAGTGCCTTGAATTTTAAAGTTAGTCATTTAAAATGTACACGTTAGTAGCTTCATAGCAGAAACCCCTTTTGGAATACAAACTTGACATGGATGGTGCCATTGTAGGCCACACCCTATTAGCCTCATTCAGTGTCACCTGATACTCGTAGTAACTAGCCAAAATTAAGTAAAAAAAAAAATAGGTAAGCATTTAGCACTTCATGTTTAAACAAATGAAGGTGGCCCAATAAAATAAACATGTAAATCCAGGTATGTTTTTACAGTAAGTAGTCTTACTACTGAACAGATAGATCTTCCATGGTGGATCTAGTTGAAGACTGTTTTACTCCCCCTGGTTATACCCATACTGTAAGAAGACCAACATAGCTGGCGGTTCATATTATGTTTTGATTCTAGGCCCATTAGTGGGCTCCATGTGACGCAGTGATACAATCCATGGCCTTTGAATTGATATTGATATTAGCATTTGGTATTTGCAGGAACTCTGGCCAAAAAAAAAAAAGTATAATTACAGGCTTGCTGTGTTACTTATTGTTACAGTTAAAGTTAATGGCAAATGATGAAAAGAAGTTCCAGCAGCATATTCAGGCACAACAAAAAAAAGAGCTTAACAGCTTTCTGGAATCACAAAAGCGAGAATATAAACTGCGCAAAGAACAACTAAAAGAAGTAAGTCTGCTTTTAACATTTATACTTACTCTGTTCCCAGAGTGGACAGGCGTATGTATCATTAGTATAGAAATTAATATTTCTGAATTGTGGCATAAAAAGCAGTTTACATTTATGCGAATAGCGTGGCGAGAAAGGTTTACTTTCGCTTGATATTGCTTCGTAAAATAGCTCTTGCCAGTCTGTGTACATGCGATATTTAGTCTTTCTAAGAATAACTTGTATGAAATAGATGAATACTGAAAATATTGCTTCTTATTCTTTTATGTAATTTGTTGGGCACTGTGCTTATGGTGTTTGAATTGTGCGCATCACTTATTCCTTTCGTATACAGTTAGGTCCATAAATATTTGGACAGAACCTTTTTTTCAAATTTTTGGTTCTGTACATTACATCAATGAATATTTAAATGAAACAACTCAGATGCAGTTGAACTGCAGACTTTCAGTTTTAATTCAGTGGTTTGAACAAAAAGATTGCTTAAAAATGTGAGGAGCTAAAGCCAATTCATTTCCGGGGCTTAAAATTAATTGGACAATTGACTCAAGGGCTATTTCATGGGCAGCTGTGGTCAATTCATTAGTTATGTCATTATCAACTAAGCAGATGAAAGACCTGGAGTTGATTTGATAGGGGGTGCTTGTATGTGGAAGATTTTTGCTGTGAATAGGCAACATGCAGTCAAAAGAGCTCTCCATCCAGGTGAAACAAGCCATCCTTGGGGCCCTTACACACTAGCGTTTCTTATCTATGCTCCCCTGCGTTCAGTTTGGCTGCATTCAGCCGCAGTGCATCGCAGGTCTAGACGCACTCCATTCGTTTCAATGGCGTTGTAACCACAAGACGCATGTAAGCGCCGAACAGCGATATGCGATGCATGTAAGCAATATGCTGCGTCTGAACCTGCGTTCGGCACTTACACGCGTCTCTTGGGTACAACGCCATTGAAACTAGAGTGCATCTAGACCTGTGCTCCCCTGCGGCTGAACGCAGCCAAACGGAGCACAGGTAAGAAACACTAGTGTGTAAGGGGCCTAAACCTGTAGAAAAAAACCCATCCGAGAAATGGTTACAATATTAGTAGTGGCAAAATCTACAGTTTGGTACATCCTGAGAAAGAAAGCACTGGTGAACTCAGCAACGCAAAAAGACCTGGACGTCCACTGAAGACAACAGTGGTGGATGATCCCAGAAACCCCTTCACAACAGCCAAACAAGTGAACAACACTCCAGAAGGTAGGCGTATCGATATCCAAGACTGCATGAAAGTAAATACAGAGAGTGCACTGCAAGGTGCAAGCCCCTCATAAGCATCAATAATAGAAAGGCTAGATTGGACTTTGCAAAATAAAAAAAAAAATCTAAAAAAGCCAGCAGAGTTGTGGAAAAACATTCTTTGGACAGATGAAACCACGATCAACCTCTACCAGTATGATGGCAACAAAAAATATGTAGAAGGCGTGGAACAGCTCATGATACAAAGCAGACCACATCCAGCTAAATGCAGTCAAATTGGGAGGCATTTCATAATACAGATGGACAATGACCCAAAACATACAGCCAAAGCAATGCAGGAGTTTATTAAAGCAAAGAAGTGGAATATTCTTGAATGGCCAAGTCGGTCACCTGATCTGAACCCAATTGAGCATGCATTTCAGTTGCTGAAGTCTAAACTTCGGGCAGAAAGGCCCACAAACGTACAGCAACTGAAAGCCACTGCATTCCATGAGTTCAAGACTTCAGGCTGCTATTGCCAGCAAAGGGCTTTCAACCGAGTATTCGAAATTAACATTTTATTTTCCGTTTTTTAATTTGTCCAATTACTTTTGAGCCGCTGAAATGAAGAGATTGTCGTTAAAAAAAAAGGCTTTAGTTCCTCACATTTTTTTATACAATCTTTTTGTTCAACCCACTATATTAAAGCTGAAAGTCTGCACATTTTGTTGATTTGTTTCATTTAAAATTCATTGTGGTAATGTACAAATCCAAAATTAGAAAAAAAGTTGTCTGTCCAAATACTTATACTTATGGACCTAACTATAGATAAAGGCTGTAAATACTGCAGCCCTCCAGCATTTTTTTTTTACTACAGTATCTGTATTGGTGTTGAACAGATAAGTTACTAGTAATTCGTCAAGAACTGATAGTCTGCAGGTTAACATACCCACACCATGCAAATAATACCAGCTCAACTCCATATCAGTAATTTAGATCTATATTAATGTACGCAACAATTTGCAGAAATACTGTAGATTGTTGGATTTCTAAATCTAGTGTATCTATTCTGTTTAAAGGGCAGGTTGCCATTTATCCAATTCCTAGTCCTTAGCGAGTTGTGTTTTTCACCTGCACTGGCGCAGTTTTTTGTTGTTGTTGTTGTCCCTACCTTTTGCTGTCATTTTATCATTTTGTTTTTCCTCATTAGGAGCTAAATGAAAACCAGAGTACGCCGAAGAAAGAGAAGCAGGAATGGCTTTCCAAACAGAAAGAGAATTTCCAACATTTTCAGGCCGAAGAGGAAGCCAATCTCCTGCGTCGTCAGAGACAGTATCTAGAGTTGGAGTGTCGTCGTTTTAAGAGACGAATGCTCTTGAGTCGACATAATTTAGAGCAGGACCTGGTTAGAGAGGTAAAACACATATTGCATGTAGAATACAGGTTTTCATACAAAAAACAAACTTGCCTATTACCATATTGTATGGTATGCATAAACCTGGGCAAGGTTTGCCCTCGCCCAGTGATCCCCAGCCAGAGTCCCGTGAGCAACATGTTGCTTACCAACCCCTTCAATGTTGCGGCCAGTGACCTCAAAGCAGGTACTTATTTTTCAATTTCTTGCTTGGAGGCAAGTTTTGGTTGCATAAAAACACATAGTAAACAGAGCCTCCTGTAGGCTGCCAGTCCCCATAGGGCTAGCACATAGCCAATCAAAACTCTTATTTGGCACTCTTATTTGGCACCCCTGGAGCTTTTTTTAATTCTTGTGTGGCACCTCAACACTTTTTCCATTTTAACGTAGCTCATGCTTATGAAAGGTTGGGGACCCTATAACCCACAGCAGCTGATTTCATCTTCAGTTTTATTATAAATACTGCGTTATATGGTTTCTAAGGGTTACAGGGTTAGAGCATACTTTACCTGTACTTATGCATAATGCCTTTACGTTAAGGCTTTGCAGGCATGGTACAGCAGTGTATCCTTACAAAGCCTTGTAAGCCTTGTGGCTTTGTAAGGATACACTGCTGTACCATGCCTGCAAAGCCTTAACGTAAAGGCATTATGCATAAGTACAGGTAAAGTATATGTAATTGTCCCTTTATTTTGTTAACGGTTTAAACACTCTATAACTGAAATGCTTTGTTTTAGGAGCTAAATAAAAGGCAGACCCAGAAAGATCTGGAACATGCCATGCTTTTGCGGCAGCATGAATCCATGCAGGAGCTTGAGTTTCGCCATCTCAACACTATTCAAAGGATGCGCTGTGAGCTTATAAAGTTACAGCACCAAACTGAACTCACAAACCAGCTAGAATACAACAAGAGACGGGAGCGGGAATTAAGGCGAAAGCATGTTATGGAGGTCCGACAGCAACCGAAGAGTTTAAAGGTACCTCCCCCTGCTTAATGCCGTTAAGTGGGCTGATGTCCTTATTGCACTTCATTTTTAGTTGAAATGTGAAAGACAGTGGCAGACACTGGAATACAGTGACAACTGTATGTGTTCCCTTAGGGCAGTGGTTGTCCGATAAGGGTCCAACCTATATTCAGGGCCCCAACTAGTTGATAACAAAGTTTAAGCTGCATATACAAATTTTGTTATGGATGAAATTTAGTTGTTGATAATATCTTTCTTAATTAGTCCAAAGAGCTGCAGATTAAAAAGCAGTTCCAGGACACATGCAAGATCCAAACCCGGCAGTATAAAGCTCTACGGAATCACCTCCTGGAAACTACTCCAAAGAATGAACACAAGGCAGTGCTGAAACGGCTGAAAGAGGAGCAGACCCGCAAGTTGGCTATACTGGCTGAGCAGTACGACCATAGCATTAATGAGATGCTGTCCACACAAGCTGTGAGTTCTAGACAAGCCTATTTCAAATGTATATTTATCATTACCAGAGATGACTTGGGATATGTCACGTCACTAGTCATCTAATAATGTTGTTGGGGTTTTTTTGGTAAATGTTGCTTTATTACCATATACATTTTATATGGTGATACCATAATCGAAATATTTCCACCCTCAAAATTTTTAGTTGCAGAAGCCAAGGGTTACCAGGTAGTAAAGTAGAATTAAAGCCTGAATATGGCAAGAAATGCTATATTTTATAAACAGAAATTACTGTACCGGCAGGGAGGTTCAGCAGCCCTAGAACAGTAATGCTCCAGGCCTGCAAGGTTGTCCACAGAGCTCCCCATCTTTGATCTTGTCATAGCTTATCGGCTCGTGTATGGGGCCCTCCAATTGGCTTCTCCGGTTGATATCTGGCCAAAAGTCATCCAGATGTCGATTGGACGGGACTAAATATCCCATCGGATTGCATCTGTTATTTGGTGCGGTCCCGCCAGTTTACCCATTGTTATGATCTGCTCATTGGGCCCCAGGGCCCACGATCGGATCAGCCGATATTGCCCACCGTAATTTGGGCATATCGGGGAGAGATCCTCTCATTTGGGGAACTTTAGAGTTCTTTGGAAATCGTCCATTGCAACTTGAGATTACATCTTTCATAGAAACACCTGCTGCAGGCCTGATTATTAATAAGTCATAAAGAATTTTCTGTTTTCTGAGTTGTCACTCTAAATTTATCTGAAGAATGACTTGTTTCTTATAATTTTATTGTTCATTTTATATTAAAATACTGTATATTATTACCTTCCAAGTGACTGCAGCCCTGAACATATGCTGTGAATAAGCAGATAAAAAAGAAGATGATGATGATGATGATGAGTTACTAGGTGCATAGTATGAGGCACAGATCTGCTAAATGGCTGTGGTTGTTTTTGGCTGGTAAAAAAGCCCAGATCATTATGTGTAGCTTTTGTAGCCTACCTGTTAAAAATTAATAGGATTAAAAATGCCATATTTTATATTCTGCACTTATTGCACCAGCCTAAAGTTTCAGCTTGTCAATAGCAGCAATGATCCAGAACTTCAAACTTGTCACAGGGGGTCACCATCTTGGAAAGTGTCTGTGACACTCACATGCTCAGTGGGCTCTGAGCAGCTGTTGAGAAACTAAGCTTAGGGGTCGTCACTAATTATCCAGCAGCAGAAAATGAGGTTGGCCTGTAATATAAACTGATGCTACAGGGCTGATTATTAAATTCTGATGCTAATTGCACTGGTTTCTGTGCTGCCATGTAGTAATTATCTGTATTTATGACTAATCTGCCTTATATTGTGACTATATTTCTATTCTATGTGTAGTGTATATTGTGAGTGGGTCCCTAAGCTCAGTAAGTGACAGCAGCACAGAGAATGTGAATCAGCAGAAAAGAAGATGGGGAGCTACTGGGGCATCTACTGGGGAGACACAGATCTTTACTGCTAAAGGGCTGTGGTTGCCTTAGGCTGGTACAGAAGACCAAAATATAACAATAAAACTTTCCTTGTCCTTTAAGCCTGTGTGTTCTTCTAGGATTTTTGGCTAAAACTGTACCTTGTCTTGCAGTTGCGTCTGGATGAGGCTCAGGAAGCAGAGTGCCAGGTTTTGAAGATGCAGCTGCAGCAGGAGCTGGAACTACTTAATGCTTATCAAAGCAAAATTAAAATGCAGGCCGAGGCCCAACACGAGCGAGAGATACGTGAGCTGGAACAGAGGGTTTCCCTGCGTAGGGCCCTTCTAGAACAGAAGGTATGCCATTCCTGTTGTGTTCTTCTTGTCATTTGAAACTGTCAGTCACAATATACCAATTCAAACGGTCTCATACTTGTACGTGTAACGTCTAATAACTTACGTGCTTACAATCTGACCCTGAGATTTTTTTAGGTCCCTAAGTAATGCACTGAGAAATCAATGTATATCTGTATGCATGTGCTTTTGTTGGAGCTTCTATACACTTTATCTTATCGTGTCTGTTTCCATATGTATGGTGGAACTTCTATTACATGCAAACTGGCTAGTCATTTGTGATAGGCAGATCTATTCTGTTTCATTTTACCAGGAAAATAAGCAAAATGGCAAATGTGTTTGAAATGTATTGAAATCAATTAATGATTTTTTGAGGCAAATGTTTTTCAAGTCAAGTATTTTTTTGTAAAGGGCTTTTGTCATGGACATGTTTTCAAAATGCATCAGTTAATAGTGCTGAAATCCATTTCTCAAAAGATCAGATTTATTTATATTTAATTTTCAAATGAAATGGGTCTAGACATATTGTCGGCTTCCCAGGTGCCCCCAGTCATGTGACTTGTGCTCTGATAAACTTCAGTCACTCTTTACTGCTGTACTGCAAGTTGGAGTGATATCACGCCCCTCCCTTTCTCCCACCCCATCAGCAGATCAATGGGAAGGTAACCAGATAACAGCTCCCTAACACACGATAACAGCTGCCTGGTAGATCTAAGAACAGCACTCAATAGTAAAAAACCCATGTCCCACTGTGACTCCTTCAGTTACATTGAGTAGGAGAAACAACAGCCTGCCAGAAAGCAGTTCCATCCTAAAGTGCTGGCTCTTTCTGAAAGCACATGACCAGGCAAAATGACCTGAGATCACTGCCTGCCCACCAATATTATAAGTTTAAAAAAATGGTTCAAGAATTGAATTTTATATTGTAGGATTAATTATTTGCAGTGTAAACAGTGTAATTTAGAAATAAAAACTACACCATAAAAATCATGACAGAATTCTTTTAAACACACATTGGTGTTTATTTGCCCTTTACTAATGGTTAACATAACTGTGTAGTGGGAAGATTTTCTTGATTGGATTTTTGTTCTACATTTTTAACAATTGAAACTATTAGAGGTACATTTATTAAAGGTGGAATTTCGAATTCATGGCAGTTTTTTTTAAACTCTTATTAAATTCAAATATACTCAAAATTCGATTGGGGATTATTAAAAAAAAAATAAAATCTTGAATCAAAAACTCGTTCGAATTTTACCAACTGTAATTGAATTAGACTAAACTCGATTAGAAGTTTAGATTACATCTCAAAATAACCTCAAATGTCAGGAAGGCTAGTGACATGTCCAAATTGGACCCTGACTGATAGATGAACTTGGCAGGATTTAGGGGGCGTATAGTCGAATTTGAATTTTTAAAGGGCCAGAGTTTGACAATTCTCGAAATTAGAATTAAAACTCAAATCGAGTTTGGATCATTCACAATTTAAATTTATGAGTTTTGACCATAAAAAGTTTGAATTTTCAATTCGAACCTTTAAAAATCCGCCCCTGAGTGTTTCTGTACTTTCCAGCAAACTGTGTTCTCTTGAGCTTATATATTCCATTCTGCAGGGTTGCTCGTATTAAAGTGGTTACACATGCGTTCGTATCATTCAATACTTTTAATTTATGTGGTGTTTTCTGAAGGATTCAAAGGAGAAAATCTAATTTAGATTTTTTTTTTTTTGTGTTTCTCCATCCTATTTTAGATTGAAGAAGAAATGCTGGCACTGCAGAATGAGCGCACTGAGCGGATACGAAGCTTGCTGGAGCGCCAAGCCCGGGAGATTGAAGCTTTTGACTCTGAAAGCATGAGGCTAGGCTTTAGCAACATGATACTTTCTAATCTCTCCCCCGAGGCGTTCAGCCACAGCTACCCGGGAGCTTCTGGCTGGTCCCACAATCCCACAGGAGGCCCTGGCCCTCATTGGGGTCACCCCATGGCTGGACCACCACAAGCCTGGGGCCACCCAATGCAAGGTGGGCCGCAACCATGGGGTCATCCCTCAGGGTCTGTGCAAGGTGTCTCTCGTGGTAGTACGATGGGGGTCCGCAACAGCCCCCAGGCTCTGAGGCGGACAGCTTCTGGGGGACGGACAGAGCAGGGAATGAGTAGGAGCACAAGTGTTACTTCACAGATATCCAATGGTTCACACATGTCTTACACATAACTCAAAGAAAAACTCTATGGCCATTCCTTATGATCTTTCAACACAAACTGCCTAGAGATGTCCTCACAACAGCTTCCTCATTGGTATATGAGCAGCTGCCAAAAGAAAAAGCTTCCTACACATGCTGTATTTTAATCATTTTGTACAGGGTTAAAATTATGTGTGTTTATCTTCAGTATGATTGCAATAGCTGCTGGATTTAAGTCAGGCAGGCTGGGGTGCAGGATGACAGGGGTGTAACTAGCGAGTATTGGATTGTGATAAGTGTAAACATGGGTCGGGGATCGGGGAGTAGCTGGAAACCAAAAGCAGTTCTTTTCAAACTCATTCAGCACATAGACCTTTTAATTTACTCCATCCTATTAAGAGTCTCGCTTTTCAACTCTGAACAGCGGTACCCTTTGTTGTTGTCTAGGCAAAGCTCCAGTCTTTACTTTATCTATTTCTTCATCCAGGCGATAGGAATTTAGAATCTGCATCATTTTTACTGCTTTGCCACAAGCTTGTTTCATTCAAGATACACCCTGAAATCTTACCGTCGGCAACATATATGAACCCAGAATGAACTGCTTCCTACAATTATTTGTCAGTCCAAATTGAGGGTATTTTCGCGGTCAACCTCATTCACCTTCTTTACGTCCGTGGAGATTTGGCTTTTATTTCGTCATGCTTTTAATTCTTTTAGCCTTAAAGTTCTTGAAATCGCCCAGCCTGTAGCGGGTCCTGTACTTCAGCTTGCACATCTGCAGCAAATGTTCAGACAATACGTCTGTGTACAGTGCTTCTAGTTATGGAGCTGTTCATACCGTACGGCATTACTCTAGAGCAGGCATCGGCTTCACCTCAGCAGTTATGCATGGTCTAGTGCTGGCTGGTGGGAGATGCCAGGAGTTGCTGCTGTAGAAGAGGTTCTAATGTTGCCAATGGGCACTCCCAGAAATGTTTGTCAGCGCACATATACGTCGTTGGAATTGCCGATGCTTGTTCTAGATTTTGCCACTGCCATTGTTTGCCTTCTGCTTGAATAGTTCTGTTTTACTGATGCGGAGTGTAGCGATGCTTCCTCGATGTGTTCCAGCTGCTGTGATATTGGTAGCTATGTTATATTTCCATTCTGCCGTGTGCAGTTAACATTGCCCCTCGTGTGCCAGTGCCCAAATACTTAGCCATTTGTTGCTCAGTTTGCCATAGCGTTTATGAGCTAGCCACTAATGCATTTCCTTTTTGTAAGACCTTATTATCTTATGAATTCCTGTGCTGCTGTGTGATGTTATTTAACATGAATGATGCGTGATACAGAACTACAGTAATGTGCGAACACGTGTATGTGAGCCGGGTGTTTCAACACGAAGGACGGTGTAGAATTCACTAATACTTTGGTGCTAATAGTAGTGCCAGTGGCTGGATAATCGGGCCGGATCGTAGAAGGGTCGCTTCTTTGCGTTGGATGTTTTGCAGAAGGTTCGGAAGGTTAGAAAGGTTTTATCACAGGGTTTAGCAACAAATAATTTGCCATATTTTAATTTTTAGCCAATATAAGGAGAGGGAAAGACTATGTTAGACTCCTCAGTGGAAAGGTATATTTTATAAGTAGGGTTTTGCTTCCTTTCAATTTCCCTTCCACAGACAGTGGATGTTTAGAAAACATTTGTACACACATGAAAGATAGCTGCCATATTGAGCCCCAGCAATGGCGTTTGTAGCCGTGAGATAAGAGGATGTTCCCCTTCAAACACTTTTTTTCAGTTCAACAGGTTTCCCCAGAAATAAAGACTTTTTCCAATTACTTTCTTTTATTTATTTGTGACCATTGTCCTATTATTGAAGTGTAAAGTGTCATGTATCACCTTCTAAAGCAGCTCTGGGAGGTGTGGTCGCCGACTCTGTAACTGCTCTAAATTGATACATTTAGTTGATACATTTGTTATCCAAATCCTTGAGTTTAATTAAATGGGATGTATTGTCAAAAATTTAAATCCCCCTTTGCCTTTGGGGAACAAATATAAGCCTTTTTTTATTTTTGATGAGACGGTTTTCAGTTTTGAGTAGGAATGCACTGAATCCACTATTTTGCATTCGGCCTAACCCCCGAATCCTTCCTGAAAGATGTGTCCGAATACCAAATCCAAACCCTATTTTACATATGCAAATTATGGGTAGGAAGGGGAAAACAATTTTTACTTCCTTGTTTTGTGCCATAAAGTCACATGATTTCCCTCCCTGGCCCTTATTTGCATATGCAAATTAGGGCTGGGGCAGACAGGGAGAAGGCAGTTTGGGGAGATTGTCGCGTGCGTTTAATCACCAGGCGACAGAATCTTCCTGTCTGTCCCAGCCCTTAGGATTTGGTTCGGCCAGGCAGAAGGATTTGGCTGAATCCGAATCCTGCTGAGAAAGGCCGAATCCCGAACTGAATCCTGGATTCGGTGCATCACTAGTTTTGAGTTGAGCAATCCGTTCCCCCACATACCTGCTCTTTTAGCAGTGAGCAAAACTTTCATGGCCCGTGGCCATCTCTGCTTTTTGGCCCATCCGCCTCTTCTGCTATTCCCGCTCACCTACCAATGAAAAACGAGTCAGCAGTCTTTTTTGCAGACCGTCACTTCCACCGTTGCTTGTCTCCCTATTTGTATTTCATTGATAGGCCGGGGGCTAGCAGAAGAGGCAGGCGGGCCAAGCAGCAGAGAAATAGGCCAAGGGCCGTGAAGGTTTTGCCTGATACTGAAAGAGCAGGTACGTGGGGGAACTGATTGCGTTCAACTCAAAACTGAAGCACAACTGAAAACCGGCTCATAAAAAATAATTGATTGCAATTTGAAAAAGGATTACATTTGTTCCCCCGAAGGCAAAGGCGGATTTTAATTTTTGACAATACATCCCCTTTAAAGGCAGCGGTTCAAATTGCTACAATAGTTGCTAATATTCCACAGATGCTGCTGAGAAATGTAACCACTAATTGCATTAACTAAATTTAGCAGATTGTAACGGTTCAGATCCTGGATCACTGACTCAGTCGGAAAAACACCAGAGACAGGAATATTAAACTTAAATTTTGGAAAAACGATAAAAAATAAAAGACGGAAAGGAATTGAAAAAAAGTCTTTATTTCTGGGGAACAATCTGAAAACAACTGAATGTGTTTGGAAAGTGAACAACTCCTTTAAGGTGGTTATACATGGCCAGCTTATAGGCCTGTGTTTGGGGCGCTCCGGGGGCCTGTCTGACTGATTTCTGGCAAAAAAAAAAAATATTTATTGGGCATTCCCCTGATTGGGGCTTGAGGGCAAAAGATCGGATCAGCTCAATATCACCCACCTCAAGGTGGATATGTCAGGGAAAGATCTGCTTATCTGGCAACTTTGCCGTATGAGCAGATTCTTAAATGTTTGGGCAAAGTAAGGAAAATGCCAACCACTCATGTATACATTAAAGTTGATATTCAGTGCAAGCAGTTTACATTTCAGTGGAAATAAATGCTAAATAGCCGTACCTATACATGGTGTATTTTGCCCCAACTATAACTGAAATACAGATATTATTTTTCATTGTTTTCATATAGATGGCTACTCTTGCTCCTGATATCCTGTTGTGTGGCTGCTGTACCGCTCATCTGCACTTTCCATAGAGATCACGTAGTTATTGCGATTTCACTTGCAAGAAGGTAAAGCTAGTGCATTTAAAAATCCTTTCCCTTTAGACGTTCACTACAATGTGCACACTTTGCAAGGGGGATCATCATCCTTTAAGTACCAATCACAATTTTATTATTGACTATACAGTAAGTAACTATGAGGCTGGCCAGCTTTGCTTTCACTACATCATGCCTGCAAGTCAAGAGAATGTTTTTTATTTCTGCAATTTGCAGCTAGATCCACTATCAGATTTAGTGGCATCTATTATTTAAGATACAGATCTGTGTATTCACTATGTGAGCTTTATATCCTTGTTGTGTGAGTACTGGACTGACCTGCAGCATTCCCACAGCCCCCAGCCAGATCTCATCCATGGATTCAACCTCAAATATATGAAATTAGTAGATATTTGGCATGTTGGGTAAATCCTGGGTGGCATTGCCCCCCCCCCCCCGTTGCTTCTATGCTAGTGAAGGACATGAATAGCTTCTTTGTAAGCACTTTTCAACAAATGAACAAATTCATTCAAACGGGATCCGCACCAAAGGCCAAACGATTTCTCTTTATTTGAAATGATTTCTCTTTAGCAGGGAGAGATTAGTCTATGGGGCAAATTCACTAAAGCACGAAAATGCGCTAGCGACAGCTTCGCCGGCATTCTTCGCACTTCGCCAGGTGGATTTTCGCCAGCCCTCAGGGCGGTGAATGTTAGCGAAGTTGCGCTACTGTTACTTTGCCAGGCAAAGCGCATTGACGCTAGTGATGCCTAATTTTCATATGGCGCGAAGTTAAATGTATAATAGAAGTATATGTTACAGCCACTACATTACACTACACAAGCCCAGGAAACCTTTAATAAATAAAATAAAGTTGTCCTATTGCACTACATGTGCCCCCTGTATAGTTGTGTTGCCATATGTTAGGAAATGTAGGGGGCAAAGGAGGGTAACCCCCCAAAAATTTTTTGCCATTTTTCAGACTTATAACCCTACAAAGGGTAAAAGACGCCAGCGTTGTTTTTTTTTCTTCAAACTCCTATCTATTGTATTGAACTTTCGCCAGGTCTGACCCTGGCGAAGTAAAGTCTAGCGCAAGAGTTACGTTCAGTAAAACGTTCATCTTAGTGAATTAGCGTAGTTACGTCCCATCGTCAGTGCGCAACTTCGCCTGCCGTAAGGGTGCGACGTTGCGCCGGTCTATCTAATTCGCTAGCGAATTTTCGCAGAGTCTGACTTAGTAAGTTCGCAAAGTTGCGAATTGACGTGACGCTGGCAAATTAGCGCTAGCATTAGACGCTTTGTGCTTTAGTGAATTTTGCCCCTTGTTTGTTATTATTTACAAAAAGGAAATTTAGCCAATAGTTGTTTCCTGATAAAATTCCATGCACTTTCTTGACCATAAACAAAGGCATGAATGGGTGCAGATACCACTGGCGGGGGGGTTAGTTTGTAGTACCTTTTATTTCCTGGGAATACTTTTGCATTTAAAGGCAACTACGTTTAATCACGGATGGAGGCCTAAGTTACTAGGTCTTAGGGCTGCGGTGTGTGTGGGCATATAGAGAAGTTGGTACATATATATTTAAAAGTAATAGATTTATAAGCACATCCTTAGCACTAATATGTTTTCCAAAAAAAAAACATTTTTAAAATTTTTTTAAAACACTAGTAATTCCTTGAGTTCTCCCTCTGCTTGAGTTTCTCCTGTGAATTAATGATTCACTGTTCTAATTATCCAATTCCCTTAACTGGCTCTTTAAAGGAACAGTTGAGTGTAAAAATAAAAGCTGGCTTAATAGATAGGCTGTGCCAAAAAAAAACAAAAAAAACTTGTTTTTAATATACAGTAGAACCCCCATTTTACGTTTTTCAGGGGACCAGAAAAAAATGGTGTAAAATGAGGGAAAACTTAAAATCAGGGGATGTAAAATGGGGGTTCTACTGTAGTATAAAATGTAATGTATAAAGGCTGCAGTGACTGGATGTCTAACAGAATACTACTTCTTGCTTTGCAGCTCTTAAGCTGGTCATACACAGAGAAATTCTCTAATGAGCGGATCTTTCCCCGATAATGCGCTAATTGAGGTGGGAAATATCAGACTGATCCAATCGTAGGCCCATAGGGCCCAATGATTGGATCATAATGCAGCCAATACGGGCCCGTCGGATTGCATGGCTGCATCTACAAACAGATGCAGCCACAATCCTACAGGATTTGGATCAGCCCAATCAACATCTGGCTGACTTTGGGCCAGCTATCGATCAGGGAAGCCTGATGGTGGGCCCCACGCACAGGGCGATAAGCTGCTGGCTTGGCTATCGGCTAATTTTATCGGCCTGTGTATGACCACCTTAACTCAGTCAGCGACTTTAATAAACCCCCCAACCTACCTCCCCTCCCCCCCCAGGGCAAATGCCCCTAATTTTTTACTTACCCCTCCTGCAGATTCTTGCCACGGCAGTTCATGGCAGCCATCTTCTTTCTTCAGTCTTCTTTGTAAGTATTGACGCATGCACAGTTGGAGGAGATTTCCGGACCGGAACCATTGCGCATGGGCTGAAAACGACAGTCTACTTATAAAGAAGGAAGTAGATGGCTGCCATGAATTCCCGCGGCTAATCAAAAAATTTGGGGGGGAGGAGTTTTTTTCCCTTACATGTTGAATTCTCCTTTAAGGGAGGCCACATGGCACGTAACTATTTAATGAATTTGCTATTGATCCTCAGCATTCAGCTCAGATTCAAAAACAACAGTTATGATCCATGTACCCCCCTCCTCAAGTCACTGATTGGTTACTGCCTGGGAACCAATCAGTGAGCTGCAAAGCACAAAGTAGTGTTCTGGCTATTATGTTAGACATCCAGTCTCTCCAGCCTTTATACATTACATTTTCGGCTAACTAACTATATTAGATACATTTTTTTATTCTACATGTCCTATCTATTTACCCAGTTTTTATTTTTATCCTGAACAATTCATTTAAAGCTCCTATATAAGACCTAAAAATGTGATCTGCTGCTTCCAGATGGTAAAAAGTGAGATTTGAGCATTTGTGCTGCACTGCACATGATCCACTTGTTTGGGGGGCGCAAATTGTATCACCAATGGATTGGCCTGTGTATGGCTCCGCTCCCAATGCTGTTCATGAATAGTTGTAAGGGCCATGCTAATAAGTATTAAATAGTTTTATTCCTACAATTTCACATTTACAGTGAGAACACAATATGTCTTGCCATTTTACCATGTGTTGGGTATGGAATTACAGTTACTGACACTTCATTCTAAATTCCATATTTTTCCCCAAAATACACCTGAACCTTTTGGGACCAACTGCAAAGTGGTTGCTGTCTGCAAGCATATCTCAACCCAACCCAAAGTGTCCATAGTAAGATGTGCCAGCAATTACAGGTTTATTGATTCTGGACAATTGTTGGTACAAATATAATTTGCTCGGGGTGGGGGTGATCCATTGCTTTTAATCCATCAGTTTAATATAATGGTGATCCTGTTCTCGGAAAGAAAATGCCTTCAGTTGCAGAATGGTGCCATGTTACAACCAACTAGGATTGGGTGGGTCGCTTTAAAAGTATAGTATACCCTGTAATGCAGTTACTTTAAAAATAGGCGTTCAGTTAGATATTTTAGGTTTTGCACTGAATATTCTCTGCACATTTGCCTTTTATATGTTCTGCCATGTTGCTCGCATTAAATGCTGCATCCTTTACCAGCAGCACTTCACATCCTGATATTCAGTTCATATAGAGCAGGCCTCACTCCTGCAAGCAATATGGCTGCTGTGCGGACACACAGAGGCGGAGAGTTAAAGGAAGACTATGTCCCCGAAATGAATATTTAAGCAATAGGTAGTTTATATCAAGTTAAGTGACATATTAAAGAATCTAATCAAATTGGGATATATATTTAAGTAAATATTGGCCTTTTCCATCTCTTGCCATTTCATGATGGTCTGTGTGCTGCCTCAGAGATCACCTGACCAGAAATACTGCAGCTCTAACTGTAACCGGAAGAAGAGTGGAAGCACAAGAGAACTCTGTCTGTTAATTGGCTCATGTGACCGAATTTGTTTGTGTGCACAGTGAATCATATGATCCCAGGGGGCGGCCCTTATTTCTTAAAATGGCAGTTTTCTATTTATGATTACCCAATGGCACATACTACTAAAAGAAGTATATTATTATGAGAATTATTTATTTACATGAAGCAGGGTTTTACCTATGAGCTGTATTGCATATATTGCTTTATAGAGACTTACATTGTTTGAGGGGTATAGTTTTCCTTTAAATTAGAAAGTCTGTTAGCACTTGGGGGTGCCAACTGTTAGGCACCCCCAAGTGCTGAACCCCGGGCTGGTGCAGTTTCCTGCTGATAGGAGCACTGACCTGGGGTTTTAGGTAAGTCAATACAATCACCTGGGGGTGCCTAACATTTGGCACTAACAGACTTTCCTTTTAAGCAATTTCTACTGCCTGTGAAAGAGAAGAACAAATGCAGTTCAGATATTTCCCACTTGACCTGTTACTTTTTGCACTTATCACAAGCGTCTGCGTAAGATGCCAGTTAGAAGGATCATCTAAACACAATGTTTAAATATATATTATTATTAGGAACTAAGCCATTTTAGGATCATATGACCGTACCTTAAAAATGAGACACTACACAGCTCAGCTTTAGGGCACGGGCACACGAAGCCTCACAAGGAAACTTCGGGCGACTTCGGAAAATGAATCGGTCTGAGTGCCATCTTGATTTACATTCGAGCCGGCGGGAAGGCTTTTTGGGGCGATTGGTCGCCCCGAACAAGAGGCGATTGGTCGCCCGAACAAGAGGCGATTAATCACAGGGTGACTAAATCTACCTTAGGGAATCCCTCTCTACCCCGCCAGTCTTGTATCATAATACTGTGTATCTTATGTGTTGTTGCCACTTCCTTATACGGAGCTGCCATAGGTTCCCGGTGGGCCCATTGGAAACCACTGGAGAATCAGAATGAAGGTGGTGGGTGATATTAAGGTGCCGTTGGAAAGTGTTTGGCAAAGAGGATTATAGGAGTTAGTGAGAAGTTTTAAGAGGGCAGGTTTTGTTTTTTTGTTTTATATTGTTTTTATAGTGCCACACTATTTTTGTCTGCTCTCCAGTTTCCCTACTCCGGGACTGGCGAGGGGGCAGCAAAGACACTGGTGTAAATATTCAACGTAAAAAAAAAATATTTAGTGCATATTACACAAAGATATATTGACTTAATAAATTGTAAATGCTAGAGCCTTTTTATTAACACTTAATTTGCTAAACATAGAATCTATTTATAAAAGAACCCTTTGCCCATTTCATGAGCGAACGAAATAAAGGAGGGGGGGTGGCAATGTAATAACCCATAAACAACCAATCGGCTGTCTGCTTGAGCAGTAGATGCTGCCCGCGGACGGGTTGCTATAGGTTACCAGAAGTGGAGTAAACTTTTGCACGGGCTGTTGCATTCCACCTCTAGATTGCGAGGCAAAGCGTCACTGTGCATTCGGCTGCGTGCGTAGTTCCTACTTAGAAGCCGTGGTCGTTGTGGGAGGGGCCAGGACTTGTGTATATTGTACATTTTATAAAATCGCTTGCTTGTATTGTGAAGAAGAAAACCATCAGAAAAAGAAATAAAAAAAAAAAAGCTTGAGTTTTCTAACAACTACTAATAGCAATTCTATTCTAACCAGTTATCTCTATTGAATGGCTCCTCCCTGCAAAGTCCTGCTTCCATTCCTTTCATCTTTAAACCCTTTTGTGCCGGAGGGTGCCAGCTTATATAGACGCCACATTTTAAAGAGCTCTCTGGCGCAAAAGTGGACATAAACCCTCCTTCTTTCTTCGAACACCATTGCAATTTACATGATTTTTTTTTAAATATTGACGGCTAAAGTCATGCATGTCAAACCAGAGTGACCCTTTCATTTTGATCCTAGAAGGGTCAAAGCTTAATTTGTGGAGACATTAAGCATGTTCTGATGGACCCCTGCTCAGTTCTATTAATTGTGAGATACGACTAAATCTGGGCCGTACAACGAGAGGAACTCTCGCCAATATGTCCACATTGAGGTAGTCGGTATCGGGCTGATCCAATCAACGGTCGGATCAGAATGGAGGAGATACGCGCAGGTTGCATCAACGCACAGATGTAGCCACGATCCGGCCTGATTGAGATCATATCAATCGGAGAAGCCCGTGGGATGGCCCCAAACACCTATGTAGGTGGGCCTTAACAAGGGAAACATTGGTCAGACTCTTGGGTTGAACAGCAGGTGCCGCTCCAGTTCCTACAGTGCTAATATCATGAATATGGAACCTGAGCCCTGTCTGTCACCAGGAGGACAAAAGCTTAATTTGGAAGCGTCTTTTAATGCGCTTCTGCTCCATTCTACTGCTCCTGTCACGTTTACAGATACAACTTAGCGGTGCAACATCAGGAAATGCTGATATCATGAAATCTAAAATGAAGATCTATAGATTGCAACGTGATCTTGTCCCACGTAGGAAGTTGCTGACTGGAGGGGTCTGGGATACATTGCAGTTAATTAACCCTGCACTAGATATAAGCAATGGTTCATGACCCCGTGTGTAGTCATTAGCTGGGATATTCCTTTCACTGCCGCCGGCACGCTGCTGGTTTATGGGGCAAGCCAAGCGCTGGAAGGACAAACTCTCGTGCAGAGGGGCCAGCAATGTGTTTTTATTTTGCAATGCATTCCTGCTGTCTCTGGGCAGCACTGTACAAACACAAAGACGGGCATCTATTATTATTATTATCTTCATCCTTACATTCTCCATGCTTTCCAGGGTTCCTTCCCTGCTCCCTTTTATTTGCACATTTATGATTTTGTAGAAGTTACAAGGAAACATTTCTTTTTAATTGTGTGAATCTGTACTCATACGCTCACATTGTACACTTCCACCGTTTGCCACACAGGGACAAAAATATGGTCTTTTGCCCAATGTTTTTTTTTTTTTTTTTTTTTTTTTTTTTCTTCGTTTGAATAAAATGTTTTAATTAAGAACTCCGTTTAACAAGATGGGGAAAAAATTGCACACCCGCAGAAACCAGAGGAATATTGTTACCGCTCACGGGAGCCCAGGTTTGCACTGGTAAATCATAGAGATCTCTTCATCCCGAAAATTGAATCCCAGGTTATTTCATTTCCGTCATGTTCCCGTTATCCGTTTTCACTAACACCCAGCATTAAATTTGTTTTATTTTTTCAGCAATGTGGTGAGTTGGTATTGTGGCATTAAATGCTCAGGTCCTTTCATGCTGCAGTTTCATATTTATACTGGTAGCTCACGCAGGCTTCTGCATTCCAGCAAAATAAAAGATCCTTCCATTCCTAGGTGATAAAATAACCCATTCACACATCGATTTGCCTTCTACAGTCTTCTCCGGAGATCCCTACAGCCTGGCATCCCAATCTACATGCGCTGGGGTTGCAACGGTGCCCTATATGGTAGAGTCCTGCAGAGGGTCGGTTACCCACAAAGACCTGCAGATTGCACTATAGACGCGGGTCTTCTCAATAGCGATTTTACTCGTTTTTTTCTGATCACACCTACTTCTGATGATGTCATTTCCAGTTACAATGACCATACTTCCTGATTCTTGATGGTTAGCGGGTCCGGGATGAGGATAAGGTACTTGCAGGTTGGGTGGCGGGTAAGAATGCGGGTCCAGGTTGCAGGTAGGGGTTGCAAAAAATGGACCTACGCAAGACTCTGCCATATGGGTGATAAAAAGCATTTCAACTGAAAAGATTGCAGCAAATCAAATTGATACATGCAATATGGAAACAAAGGCCTGGATGGTATCAGGTTGTCCTGTAGAATATTATATATATATTTGCAAAGTGCATCAGCCGAGAAACTCCTATCTAAACCAACATTTTCCTCTGCCTTTACTTCTTAAGCCTTCAGCCTTCCTCGGGAAGCGATCGTGCTTTAAAGACAGAAATCCATTCCAACCAGTAGGGAACACCTTTAATACGAACGTCTAAGACCCAGATTAATTTCAGCGGGAGTCAAAGGACGTATAACCTTCTATTCCATACTGATCTGGGCTTTTATAGTGAAAGCTCTGCCGCATGCAGTTCAACGTATTGCGTGATGCAAGAGTGACGGTGAATGACCCCCCAACTGCCGTGCCTTATAACCTCTTTACATAGCAAAAACTTCCCCAAGGCCACGATTGTAGCCACAAGAGCGCCCCTCCGTACCGAGCAGATTCAATTCTATTTTTCTATTTCATACAGTGACAACGCTAACGCATATTCGTAGCCCATGGTCGCACGTTTGCATCTAGCGCAGGGACACCATTGCTGCACATTGTATCCCTAAACCCATTCAAGCCATGATGAACAAAATGAATCGGAATAGTGTAACCGACTCTTCACAGCTTCTTAATCCTGGTGGCATTGTTTCCTGGTAACCCCCTTAATCCTGGTGGCATTGTTTCCTGGTAACCCCCTTAATCCTGGTGGCATTGTTTCCTGGTAACCCCCCCCCGCCCAAAATGTTTCTGTAATGAAACTAAACCGTAGACCCATTGGCAACGTCTTTAGCTGGTTCTGCGGGTGTGCATTGTATCTGCAGGGGGCTGCGCCTACTCCGCTGAGCTCTTGTACAGTGAGGGGTTTTTGTTTTGTACAGTGTAATGTCAGTATTCTGGTATTCTTCTGGTTTCACGATATATTATATAACCTGTATTAACTGTATAGATTGTGCATTTAAAGCTGTTACCAAGTTGTCAGAAAAAAAAGGAAAGAAAAGAAATCCTATGTAATATTTTGTTTGTAATTATCCTTTGTATCAGAGCAAAGGAAATGTTGAAAAAAAAAATCAACTGTAATAAAGTAATTTTAGTACACATCGTGGGTCCGCTGCCTTAGTGCGTCGCTACGAAATCATAGGGACGAAAGCGCTAGCTGGAAACATCTATAAGGTACGAATGTAGGATGTCATTGATCCCACCAGCAGGCTGTGTATGCAAAAA
>CM044434.1:22947797-22959065 GCA_024363595.1 Xenopus borealis | reverse complement strand
TTCTCCCAACCTTTCTGCTTTCAAGAAATCTCTTAAAACACACTTATTTAGAGAAGCCAACACTCACTCTTAACTACCCAATGCAATACTACATACAGTACCACATCTCTCACCCACTTAACTCTGATCTTGCCCAATCCCACACCTTGTGTATCGTTCCCTTCCCTCTAGATTGTAAGTTCTTTCTGCACAGAGCCTTCATCACATTCTGTCCCGGTATTTATTGTGATGTATGTAACTCCATATTTATTGTGATGTATGAAACTCCACATGTTCTATATATGTAATTCATGTGATTTAGTTGTATAATCACAATCACTTTAGAGCACTACAAAATATGTTGGCGCTATAGAAATACATGTTGGTAATAAAATAATAATAGTATACAATGTGATACTTCAGAACTTATCTGTTATCTACTGTGTGTTTTGTGCTTGAATGGCTGCCCCCATGGCTACACAACAGCTTGTTTATATAAACTATAGTTGTTTTTCTGAAGTAAACATACCGGTTTTGTCAATGCAGGGCAACACTAAATTGTGTCTTTTCTTTGCACTTTTTTGGTGTTACTGTTCCTTATGGATTGGGGCAGACTCGGGGAGATTTAGTCTTCTGCAGGGCGACAATCTAACTGAACTGCCTTCCTTCTGCTTGAATGAAGAATTGCCTGCGCTAATGAACTCACGGCGCTTCAATTTCAAGTTTCCTCATGCGACAAGACTGTAAATAGCTGGCAGGATGGCACTTGGAGCGCTTCAATTTCCAAAGTTGCCAGAAGGGCCACCCTGCTGGCTAGAATGTGAATCGCCGGCAGGATCGCACTCAGAATGCTTTGTTTATACACAATGGCAAATTCAGGGAAATTAATTGCCCAGCGACAAAATCTCCTCTTCTTCGGGCGACTAATCTACTTGAACTGCCTTGCCCTTCATCAAGAATGTAAATTGCAGAGGGGATGGCACTTTCAGCACTTCGTTTTCAAATCACCGGATGTTACCTCACGAGGAAACTTCAGAAAACAAAGTGCTCTGAGTGCCTTCACGTCTGCGATTTAAATTCCTCCTGGCGGGGAGATTTAGTAGCCTGGTTACTAATTGCCTCTTCAGCAGGGCGACAATCTCCTCGAACTGCCTTCCGTCTGTTTAAATGAAGAATCTACTGCGCTAATGCACTCACGACGCTTCGATTTCGGAAGTCGCCCAAAGTTTCCTCATGCGCCAAGACTGTAAATAGCTGGCAGGATGGCACTTGGAGCTCTTCGTTTTCCAAAGTCGCCAGAAGGGCCTCCCTGTTGGCTAGAATGTGAATCGCCGGCGGGATCTCACTCGGAATGCTTCGTTTTCTGTAGTTGCCCGAAGAAGAGATTTGTTGCTGGGTGACTAATCTCCCTGAGTGCCTCTACCCTCAGACACAAGGACAAATTTGGGGAAATGAATTGCCCGGCGACAAAATCTCCTCTTCTTCGGGCGACTAATCTACTAGAACTGCCTTGCCCTTCGGCAAAAATGTAAATTGCAGACAGGATGGCAACTCAGAGCTCTTCGTTTTCGAAGTTACCTCAAGTGAAGACTTCAGGCAACTTTGGAAATGAAGTGCTCCGAGTGCCATCCATCCCGTCTGTGATTTATACTCCTGCCAGCAGGCAGGCAGCTTGGGGACATTAGTTGCCCTGAAGAAAAGGAGATTTGCTGCTGGGCGACTGATCTCTAAGAGTCTGACCCTGTGGGAGTGCTGCAGATATCCACATCTGAAAGTCCTACCAGGAATCTAACAGGGTTTAGGATTACACTTGGGGAAAAGCTCAGGTAAGTCCAGTCACAAACCAACAACTCCCAGCAGCAGCAGCAGCCCGAGGCAGTTGTTCCACAAGCTGGAACCCCTGATGGAAACAGTAATGACTATTGTGGCCCTCAGCTTCCCTCATTGCCGCTCCCTGGCTCAATTAGTGCTGCGGTATCCCAGTTGGAAGTAGCAGGACATGACCCCCAACCTCCTATTCACGGCTGCCTGTCTGCTCTATTTCTCTTAGTTCCTCCCTCCTTCTCTCCCATTTCCTTTTCCCATCCCCTGTAGGGGGGGGGGAAGCTCGGGTCCCTCCCTAGAATGGGCAGGGCCAAGTTCAGTTTCCTGCAGCCGATACATTGGAGTATACAGTGATTTCAGCCGCGGAAAATACCAAGCACCGGAGAGGGGAGGCTGAGGGGACGCGCTGACCCTTTTCCTCTGCAGACACAAGCTGATCCCCCCCATCTGTATTGTTCCGCGGGTGTGAGTGGAAGGCAGCGCCCTGGCTCAGAAGGGGATCCCCTCCTCTCCCCTCAGGATGTCTCGGAAGGTGCAGAGAGGCGAGGTGTGTGCAGACTGCAGTGTCCCAGGTGAGGTGCCAAGCTCAGTTCTCAGGCGGCCAGGCTCTCCTTCAATGACGTAACTCAGTGGGGTTCATGGCACAGGCCTGCTACTAACAATATCACTAGGGCATCTGCACACCCCCCACCCCGTCTCACAGGGGCCGAATTTGCACTTGCTGAAAAGTATCTTAGTCACAATGTCCTTTCAGTGATGTAAAGCAGGTGTGATATAGCATTCAGGCTCTCTCAGCTGCACACTGTTCCCTGTGGTTGCTGGGAGTTGTAGTTATCCGCAGATGGAAGAGCTGTGGTTGGACGCTGCTGACATAACTCTGCTTAGGCTCCTCCTTTTTTAAAGTGCCAGGACTTTTTTTTTTTTTTCTCCTGTAGCCCTGGCTCAGGTCTCCTGTAACTAACTGGGCAGTTCTGGTGGCCACCTTGACTTTCTCATTATCACAGGAATGATTCTCCTGGGACCTTAAAGGGCCATTAAATTAAATTTTTTTTTTTTTTTAATTCATTAGTATACAAAAAAAAAACCCAATACAAATTAAACTTAATCGCAAAGCCTTTATTAAGAAATAACTTACAGATATTCCTCTTCCACTCCTGTTCAGAAAAGACGATAGGGCAACCATCCATCCTGCGGCGCTGGATTTCTCCTCCCTGGCTATTTCCTATAAGGGAGGAGAAATCGAGCGCTGCGAGATGGACCACCCGATTTACCTTTAATGAAGCACAGGTTATTGAAGTTATTTATTCATACATTTTTAAGTTTAATTTGTGCTGGTGTTTTTTTTTTCTATGTATAGTAACGAATTAAAAAAAAAAACATTTTTGATGTTATTGGACCTTTAACACTTTTACTATGGGGGTGAGAGAGTGTGAAAGGCGCAGCCCTCCAGCTGTTCTTTTGTTAAAACTTTCAGGAGTGAGGTGCATTGTGGGTGTTGTAGTTCAAAAGCATCAGGGCGGCCGGAGGATGCTGGGAGTAGGGCATCCCTGACAGCCTCTACTGTGACTTCATAAAATGAAAGTGTAACATCATAAATCATAAAATGAAAGTGTTTTAAAGTAATAAAACTTTAATGTAGTGTTGCCCTGCACTGGTAAAACTGTTTGCGCTTCAGAAACACTACTAACGTGTATATAAATAAGTTGCTGTATAGCAATGGCGGCAGCCATTCAAAGGACAAAAGGCTTAAGTTACACAGCAGATAAGCTCTGTTGAACATAATGGTGTTATCTGTCTATGTTTAAAGGATACTGTCATGGAAAAAATGTTTTTTTTTTTTTTCCAAAATGCATCAGTTAATAGTGCCGCTACAGCAGAATTCTGCATTGAAATCCATTTTTCAAAAGCGCAAACAGATTTTTTTATATTTCATTTTGAAATCTGATATGGGGCTAGACATATTATCAATTTCCCAGCTGCCCCAAGTCATGTGACTTGTGCTTTGATAAACTTCAATGACTCTTTACTGCTGTACTGCAAGTTGGAGACAAATCACCCCCCTCCCTTTCTCCCCAGCAGCCTAAAGCTTGGCCATACACGGGCAAATAAAGCTGACGATAACGGTCTTTTAGACCGAATTGACAGCTTATCTGCCCGTGTATGGGGGCTTCAGACGGGTCTTCCCGACAGATATCTGGACACGATATCAATCGGGAAGGTCGGATTTTCTTCTGACCAACCCATCGGAAGTCCATTGCACTTCTAGTAGTCCGATCATTCTGCCATAGGGCCGAACGGGATTACCCCGATATAGCCCTGCCAGTTAGTGGCATATCAGGGAACGATCTTTGCATCTATGGCCAGCTTAACATCAGAACAATGGGAAGGTAACCAGATAACAGCCCCCTAACACAAGATAACAGCCCCCTAACACAAGATAACAGCTGCCTGGTAGACCTATGAACAGCACTCAATAGTAAAACCCATGTCCCGCTGCGTTCCATTCAGTTACATTGAGAAGGAAAAACAACAGCCTGCCAGAAAGCAGTTCCCTCCTAAAGTGCTGGCACAAATCACATGTCCAGGGGCAGCTGGGAAATTGACAAAATGGCTAGCCCCACTGAATATAAAAAATCCTCTTTTGAGAAATGGATTTCAGTGCAAAAGTCTGCTGAAGCAGCACTATTAACTGATGCATTTTGAAAAAAAAAAATGTTTTCCCATGACAGTATCCCTTTAACCTGTGCCAAATAGCCTTTTTCCAATATCTGCCATTGCTACACAGCAGCTTGTTTATATAAACTATAGTAGTGCTTTTGAAGCAAACACATAAGTTTTACCAGTGCAGGGCAACACTACATGAAATTTTCATTTTTTGTTGTTACTGATCCTTTAACCTCAGCGATGCGTGTCCTTTGCTCCCTTTGTAATTAATTGTGTATAGATAAGGTCACCTACCTACCTATCCCCGTGGCAGTTTGTAGGTGGATGTTTATATGCTTGCAGCAGGTTTTATAGCACAGACAGAGAATGCTGCTATGTTTTGGCTATGTGTTTTCATTGCTCAAGCATAGAGAGTGGGCACAGCAGGTTCCGTTGCTGTGAATGCTCAGTTTCTGTGTTGTGCCCACAGCATGGTGCAGTGTGAGATGCCAACTACCTGCTGCTGCTGTGTATAAAGGGCAAAGCACATGACATCATGCCTGGAACTTATTCAGGAGCTGGGCTGCTAGATGCCGTTTACATGCCGGCCCTTGGCAATACAGCTGGTGATAATGATTGTGACTCCATGTTTGTGTGCTCTTCTGGCAGCCACAGAGACTTCTGCCTTTCTGTGACAAAAGCTTTGTGTATTATTGTGGGGCTAACTCTATTTAGTCTTCTGGGTCCTATTGCAAAGATGTCAATTTACCCCATTTCAATAGAACAGTGTTCATAATGAAAAAATGCCACAGCAGTCACAGCTCACCTGGTGCTTGCAAGGCTGTAATAGGCTGGAGGGACCCCTAATCCTGCCTATCCCATCAGTCTGCTGTCTATAGTTATTATAGTCATTTTGAGCGTTAATAAGGTATTTTCTGTACTCATTTTGCTGTGCCTATCCAGCAGCAGTGCAGACTTGTTTTATGGCTGAGATATTAGTTGCCTTTATAATAATGCATTCTGTCACGTTGGTCACGGATTCTGTCTAAAGGTGGCCATAGACTCGCATATAGTATCGTACAAAGCGAATTACAATATTCGGTGCGTGTGTTTTGGGAAACAAGCCGACTGATATTGGCAGAAGACTTGGATATGGGTCCGATCGATCAGGTGCCTTTGAAGGTACCCAAAACATCGGCCATTGTTAGTACTGCATTGTGAGATAGAGGTAGAATTCTATCTGTTTATCTGACAAGTCAGCTCTACACGTATATTGATATGAACAATCTTTCTTGGCAATTGTTATGTCTATGGCCACTTTTAAAGGAGAATTCAACCCTTCATTTAAATAACCCAGACCCCCTATCCCCCGCCAAGACCCCCCTCCCTCCTCCCCCCAGCCTTAGTGATTCCCCAGAATATTTGGCGCATGATCAGTTTGGGCATGTGAAGATTACCAACAAGGCTGAAAGGTTTTGGGCTTCGGGAGGCTAAGCCATTTAATTCCTGCATCTAAAGAGTAGTTTGGGACTAAAAAGTGAAAAAATTAAAGTTGCCAATTCCTTGGTGGGCTTTGGCTACCAAGTCAACAGCCCATGTGTGGGTTAAAAATCAATGCTCTTCCTGATCAATGTATGTTAGATAAGGCTTGCAGGACCTTTCTGTTGCCCAAGGACTGCATTGTGCCATGGACTAGGTTCTCCAGCATGAACCTTCTTGGTGGGTACATGAGCCCTCAGCTCTACTTGGTACCAGATAGCACAGCATCACCCCAGCTGGCCTGTGGATTTGGTTGACTGGATAACCATATATCTTGTATTATGGTATACGTGGCATATTTAGTTTATGTGCTATCCGTAGTATCCTAAAATGGCATTACTCTATAACTCAGGACTTCTTTATCAAAGGTTGAATTTTTTTTAATATAATACATTAAAATGTACTACAAACTCAAATGGGAGGTTACTTATGAAAATAACGAAACGTCTAATATTTCCATCAAATAGTCCCGACCCGAAAATTAGAATCGAATTTGAATTGAATTTTCCTTCGGAAAAAAAAACATCGAATGTCAGGAAGGCAATTAACATATTCAGATGGTTCAAAGGCCCTCTGTCATTGACTTGTAAATGGACTCGGCAGGTTTTAGGGCTGAACCACACGGTGGGTCTTCTTGACATCTGCCGCAGGAAGTGTAAGTGAGAAAACGGATGCGCGAATATAAGGTAAGTAATAGAAAATGTCGGACCGCGCCACTGATCCAACACTACCGTCGGATGAAGACGTGTGGCTTTCACCCGCCAGTTGTGTCGAATGCAATCGGTTTGTAGATGTGACATTTGTTTTACTTACACTAGATTCAGCGCATTCGACGTGACGCCTATGCTTCCTCTCGGAACGGAAGTACGCGCACCAAGTAGTTCCATCCTCAGGTGGTGAATATTCCAATTGGAACTGTTTCTATGGTCGAGTTGCGATAAATGTCACATTTGGATTGGTGATTTTAAATGCGAATTTGTGAGTTTTGACACAAAAAAATTAGGAAAATTCGATTTTACGTTTCAAACCTTATTACACCTGCCCCTTAATGTGTGTATGTCATTTTAATTTAATCTCCCCGAACCTGCCCATGATCACCTGCGCTCCTGCTTTAAAATGTGTTCACCTAAGTTCCCTTCCCATCGATGCAGACTGATGGGACTTAAAGGTGATATAAACCAAAAATGTTGCCACTTTCCTCTATAAACTCAATTTTTAATGGTTCAAAAATGAACTGTTAATGGATAAAATAGGGAGCACCTTCCACCATAGAGAAACAACAGATGGTGTCCACGGCCAAATAAATTGAAATAGAAAAAATGGATAGATAGGGCCATTTCTTTTCTATCCATTTGTTTCTGGTTCAAAAATGATTCATTAAAATAATCATTAAAAACCATTTGTTTCTCCATTTTTATCCTCTGCACTGGTGGTTCTGACCTGAGTCAATGCAGCAGAAGCCAGCATACCTGTGAAAAAGTGTGCATGGTTGCTACATTCTTTCAAGAGACAGAATCAACAGTGCAGAAGAGAAATTTTAGACACCTTTATATCCCCTTCCAAAGCAGCAATGTTATAATGTTACAACTGCTGTCTATTTTATCATACTCAATATATATTTGTTACCCAACATATATTCTCATTTAGGGAAATAAAGAAGCAATTGCAAGCCTTTTGCTGCATGGCAAGCTAGAAATCTTAGTGAGCAAAATGCTCCTAATTGCTCTGTGGCCGTGGACCTAAAACCAGCAGCACATATTATGCCTAGAAGTCTCGGTCTACTAGGGCTAGGTCGCCTCAGCGACAAATCGCCTCTTCTTTTGGGCGACTTGCGCCAGCTAAAATGAAAATTGACTGTGGCAATTCACACGCGTTGCTTCGCTTTCCGAAATCGTCGAAGTTTCCTCGTGAGGCAACTTCGGCCAAATTTTGAAAAATGAAGCGCCTCGTGTGAATTGCCGCAGACGATTTTCATTTTAGCCGGCACAAGACAGGGGGAAGCGGTTCAGGAAATTAGTCGCCCAAAAGAAGAGGCGATTTGTTTGCTGGGGCGACTAATGTTCCCAAATCTCCTTTTGTAGACCTAGAATAACCCATGTCCCACTGCGTTCCATTCAGATACATTGAGAAGGAAAAACAACAGCCTGCCAGAAAGCAGTTCCCTCCTAAAGTGCTGGCACAAGTCACATGACCAGGGGCTGCTGGTAAATTGACAATATTTCTGGCAGGCTGTTGTTTTTCCTTCTCAAAAATAGAACACAGTGTGACATGGGTTTTTACTATTGATTGCTGTCCTTATATCTATCAGGAAGCTGTTATCTTGTGTTAGGGAGCTGTTATCTGGTTACCTTCCCATTGTTCTGTTGTTAGGCTGCTGATGGGGGGAGGAGGGAGGGGTGATATCATTCCAACTTGCAGTACAGCAGTAAAGAGTGATTGAAGTTTATCAGAGCACAAGTCACATGAATTGGGGCAGCTGGGAAAGTGACAGTATGTCTAGCCCTATGTCAGATTTCAAAATGAAAAATCTGTTTGCGCATTTGAGAAATGGATTTCAGTGCAGAATTCTTCTGGAACAGCACTATTAACTGATGCATTTTGAAGAAAACTTTTTTTCCCATGACAGTATCCCTTTAAGTTTTTTGTATATTATAGATACAGTATGTTGCTTGGAATAAAAAATAGATTTATCCCTGTTAGATTTTGTTTGTGCTTTATGAGCAGACACTGAATTCGAACAAAATAACTGCCTCTTACACAAATCCTGCTTGTAGAGAGACATGATGTCTGGTGATTTTAATAGCGTGAGCTCTAATACATCTTCTAGGCAAAAGGAGTCGCCCTATAAAGGAGGCCATAAAAGCTGCCGACAGACAGACAGAGTTGGCAGCTTATTGGCCCATGCGTGGAGCCATCCAATGGGCTTTCCCGAAGGATATCTGTCTGAAAGATGTCGACCCAGCAGGATTAAAAATCCCGTTGAATCGTGGGTGCATCTGTTCGTTGATGCGGTCCCCGGATCTGACCGCCCGTACCTGCGACATTCTGATCTGATCGTTGGGCCGTAGGGGCTGTGATTGGATCAGCCCGATATCGCCCACTTCAAGGTGGGCATATCGGGGAGCAATCCGCTCGTTTGGCAACATCGCCAAAAGAGCGGATCTCACCTTGTATGGCCACCTTTAGATATATTTAAAGGAAAAGTAAATGTTTTTCTTTCTGTAAATTTGCTCTAAACAGCCCCCCAGATTAATGTACCTTAGTCCCTGCTGCAAGTCTGCTCTGGTTTCTGTGTTATCAGCAGCTTGTTTCCCTTCTTCCTGGTGCAGAGTGAAGCCCAGCCCCTTAGTTTACTGAGCAGTCCATTTGCTGCTGTTCCACAATAGAGAGGAAGAGGGAGCCAGTGTGTGCATTAGTAAGCTAGTTTCCCCAAGCAAAAGCTGCTACACACACTGCTCTCTGCTATGTCATAGTATGCAAATGATCTCCTGGACTAGTCACAGTGATAAGGTCAGCTCAGTAAGCTAAGGGGCGGGGCTTCACTCTGCACCAGGAAGAAGAGGAAACAAGCTGCTGATAACACAGAAACCAGAGCAGACTTGCAGCAGGGACTAAGGTACATTAATTTGGGGGGCTGTTTAGAGCAAATTTAGAGATAGAAAAAAAAAACGTTTACTTGTTCTTTAACTGTCAAGGAATATCTGACCCCCAACTTCTGCATGAAGAGAAGCAGAAGCAGATGCTGAGAAAGGGATAGTGAAGATAAATGTGATTATTTCAGAAACAATGCAGAATATTTAATTGATTGTATTTAGAAAACTTCTTAATTCAATATTATGAAACTTCTATTACATTTTAATTTCTATAGAAAATAAAGAGTAATTGAAAAGGTCTTTATTTCTGGTGAACTATCTGATGAACTACCTGCTGAATTGAAAACAGTGTTGGAAGGTGAACAACCCCTTTAAGATTTGTTTTGGCGAATTATTCCCTGTTTGTTCTGGTGTCCAAAACATCCCTACAGTTTGGTTGGTTTCTGTAAGGTATAGAATCTACCCATGTAACTTTATTGTGTATGGATATGGATTTGTATTTTTAATTATGTGCATTTTTTTTGTGGTTTTTATGTGGTCATGAGCTGAAAGAATACTTTTTGCCTAATTTCCCTGCAGACCATTGCATTAAAGGGCAAGGAAAGGCAAATAAATAAAATCACATTTTTACTTTCTTTAATGAAAAAGAAATCTATCTCCAATATACTTTAATTAAAAAATGTGTTCCGTTTTTATAAGAAACCTGACTGTATGTAGTGAAATTCTCCCTTCATTTACTGACAGGCTTTACCAATCGATATCTGGACTAAAAAAATCCCTTTGGATCGTGTCCGCAGCTGTTCGTTGATGCGGTCCCGCGATCCGACTGCCCATATGGCCTCCATTATGATCCCATCCTTGGGCCCTAGGGCCCACGATCGAATCAGCCCGATATTGCCCACCTCAAGGTGGGCATATCGGGAAGAGGTCCGCTCATTTGGCAACATTGCCAAACGAGCGTATCTCTCCGTGTATGGCCACCTTAATACTATTAATAATATTTTTACAGGGGTTTTTCGATCGACAATGGACTGTTTTCCAACGATTGCATTGTTTGATTCAACCGATTTTTTTTTTTTTCCCCCATAAAAATGTAATTTTCAAAAATTTTCAGAAACAGTCCTTAAAGTTTCCAGGAGGCCCCCCATAGGCAAAAATAGCAATTTGGAGGGTTTAAGGTAGCGAAGGGTCAAATTCGAAAGTTTTGAAGAGACAGTACTTTTTCGAATGATTTCTAATCAAATTTTTTTTCAGTTCGAAATTAATTTTCGGAATAGTCGATGTACCCAAAAATTACTTCCAAATTCAAATTTTTTTCATTCGAATTTTCACTTCGACCTTTAGTAAATCTGCCTCTAAGATTTTTAAAGCTCTTTTCATAATTGTAAGACCAATCTTATCCTTAAACAGTTGTTTAAATGTACAATATTAATTTGTCCATTAAAGGGATTCTGTCATGGGAAAACATGTTTTTATCAAAACATATGAGTTAATAGTGCTGGTCCAGTAGACTTCTGCACTGAAATCCATTTCTCAAAAGAGCAAAGAGATTTTTTATATTCAATTTTGACATCTGTCATGGGGCTTGACATATTGGCTGTTTTCCTGCTGCCCCCAGTCATGTGACTTGTGCTGTACTGCAAGTTGGAGTGATATCACCCCTCCCTCCCCCCCAGCAGCCTAACAACAG
>CM044434.1:22907999-22923263 GCA_024363595.1 Xenopus borealis | reverse complement strand
ACCATACCAGACCTCAATGAATCCTGAAGAATTAACATATAACATATGTTGGCAGATGTGGTTCAACAATTATAGTACAGGTATAGGATCCGGAAACCTGCTGTCCAGAATGCTCCAAATTGCAGAAAGGCTGTGTCCCATTGAGTCCATTTTATCCAAATAATTCAAATGTTTAAAAATGATTCCCTTTTTTCTCTGTAATGATAATATAGTATCTTGTAGTTGATCCAAACTAAAGGTGGCCATACACATAGCGCTCCGAGATCCGGTGGATATTTTTACTCTGCCTGATCGGCATCTGGCCGACTTTCAGCCAGATATCGATTGGGGAAGCCTGTCTGAGGGCCCCACACATGTGCCAATAAGCTGCCTGGTCTGTTGGCAGCTTTTATCGGCCTGTGTATGGCCAGCTTAAGACATAATGTATCTATATTGGACACAAAACCAGTCTAATTGGATTATTTAATGTTTATATGATTTTCTAGTAGAATCAAAGTATGATTTTACAGAAAAATCTTTTATACGGAAAACCTCAGGTCCTGAACATTCTGGATAACAGGTCCCATACCTGTACATAAAAAGTGAGGAATGTCTGAATTGTGAGAGAAACCCAGTGGGCTATATATATAGGATAATCAAGATCTGTCTATTGGATAGGCTAATTTATAGAAATGATGGCTGCCTGTGCCCTTATAGCTTCTGCAATAGTGCTGTTAATTGTCAGAAGTAGCAGTGGGGTGTAAAGTGCCATTTATCAGCATGGATTGCCATGGATACTTGGACTATAATAAAGACACTTTTAATAAAGAAACAGCACACTGCAGAGATTTCACAGCTCAAGGACCCCTATCCATAACTGCCCATAAGTGTTCCCACCGTGGGCATGAGCGAATGGCACAACACCTGCTCAGCTATAAGGAATGCCAGGCCTGTTAGAGGCCCTTTGACTGCCCGCATTGTCTGGAAAGCCAGTGGAAGGAACAACTGCTTTATCTCATGTGTCTGTTTTACATTCCCTGCTGTGTTCTGTATAATGAAGCCGTTTGTGGCCCCGGGAGGCCTGCACTTCACCCTCTGCTTTGATGGCAGAAAATAGATCTCAAGCCTATTAGACTCACACGAAAAGTCAGTAATCTCTTGGAAAATCATGTTTATGAACCTGATAGAAATGGCCTGCTGTTTATTTAAAAGTTGTTTCTTTTGCTCTGCAAGGTTCAGCATTAGAGTTACCATAGTGACTCCAAATATGGGGTCTGACATATTAATGAAGGGCAGCCACCTTTAAACACTTAAACATGAATTAATCCTTTCACTGGAAAATAAAGAAATTGAAGAACTTGGTTCATCAATATATATTACTCTAGTGTTCTGCATTTCTTTCACATTTCACTCCAAAGTACATCTTTGCTCATGGTCCATGCTTTTTTTTTTGCATTTATTTTTAATGTGCTACCAAATGATTGTTTTTAAGATCATTAAAAATGAATTAATCTTTTCACTGGAAAATAAAAAGATTGAAGAACTTTATATATCAATATATTTTGCTCTATTGTTCTGCATTCATTTCACGCCAAAAACTATATTCTTTGCTCATGGTCCATACTTCAAATAATTTATGAGCATTTTGCATTTATTTTTAATGTGCTACCAAATGATTGTATTTAAGATCATTTAGCCAAAATTGCAATTTCAGTTGGTTACTTTTACTTTTGAAATCAAGCACAGATTCAGTGGTGGAATGCAAAATGCTAAATTTGGTCGTACAAGAATAGTTCTTGCTCCAAGTCCGCATACACCCAACTTCTTGGTTCCCATATATATTTTGTGCCTTAATCAGTCAGTGGTGTAACTATGCTACACCAGACCATGTAACTGTGGGGGGCTCAGTGAGAGGTAGGCCAGTTAGAGATGTGTCTCTCCCACTCTCCCTGCACCCTTCCTGCTGCTCATTCTGATCAATGTAAACATGCGAGTGCGCTCATTTATGGATAGGGGGCTCATATATAAGGGGGCCTCCTGTATTTTGCGGGCAGGCTGAAAATTTATTTTGCAGGGGGCCTGTGAATGTCACCTTTTCGGCCAGTGTGAAACCGGGTTATTTATAGTCACAGAAACATCAGATCAGAAAAGAGTAATTTATTCACTGCAATAAGGCCATAGCACCTGCCTGAAGCCTTCCTACCTTTCTCACCAACATTTGAAAATAATTTCCAGGGATACTTTGTCAAGGGAATTTTGTCCCATACATAAATTGTACTAGCATCTTAGCAAGGATGCTTACTTGGCATAATCCTAATAATTGGATATGTATATACAGGATAATTTACTTTGAGCCCTAATGCTAGAGCTTGAACGGGTACCAAAGCAGCATGCACCCACTGTCATTCTCCAACCTGACTATCTGTATGACATGCAAGTTAGGGGATAGGCAGGAGGCATTGGGTGCCTATGGACCTAATCACATCTGCCCTGCATGAATATAGTCAGTTTAAAAACTTGGGCTGTATTTAGGGGGCAAACATTTCCATGGCAGTGAGCTGAAGCTTATGTACTGTATTTAGGGGCAGTTGTCAACCAGGGTTATGGTATGATTAATTAGTTTCTTAATGCGTGCAATCAAGGGACCCTCTATAGCAGGGATCCCCAACCTTATGAACCTGTGAGAAACATTCAGAATTAAATGGAGTTGGGGAGAAACACTAGCTTGAAAAATGTTCTTAGGGTGCCAAATAAGTGCTGTGATTGGCCATTTGGTAGCGCCTATGTGGATTGTCAACCTACATTGAGGCTCTGTTTGGCGGTGCACCTGTTTTTTTATACAACCGAAAGTTGCCGCCAAGCCTGGAATTAAAATAAATTAGCTCCTGCTATGAGGCCAGCAACATCCAAGGGGTTGGAGAGCAACATCTCATGAGCTTATGAGCTCTGGTTGGGGATCACTACTCTATAGACTAGTGGGATCCATTCAATTAACATGAACCTGAGTTCAATTCTAGATACCTTTGGAATACTACAGTAGAATGTCATACCTATATTTTATGTATCAGTGTGCTTGTAATGAGCCATGGGTACTTAGTTAATTGTTAGAATGCAAAGAGGAATTTCTCAAGAAGTTATAAAGCAACTACCTTATTGTTTTTGGCATTGATGGTGGTAGCATGCTGCGCTCATGATTTTACATTCTATTTAGTTACTCTCTCTCACTTTATTATACATCAGTTGGCTTCTAGATTAATCTTACTTGCCTGTATGAACATTAGAAAAACTGCCATTGGAAGGCAAATGTTCATGTGCCAGTGAATGACCAATGAACAAGTCAATCTGGCATCAAGACATTTCATATGCCCATTTCTGAATCTCCACGGTATTGTGCAGACGGACATAATGGGTAATAAAGAGAAGCCTGAATACAGACAGCTGGAAAGCTTGTGAAAGATAATTGACTTGCAATAATTAATATTATTATGGTTATTTAATCTGCTGTCGCTGACATGTTCATTCATTAGCCTATATAACAAAGAAACCCTACTAAGTCTTTACAAACCCTTCGACTGAACTCATTGATTTTCTATAACACCAATAGCCTCTGCTGTCTTGAGGCAGAGTTGTAACAGGGATCACTGTACAAATCAATGGACAGTATACGTTTATGGAAATGCTTTAATAAACACCCTTGTGTCTGTAACTTCTAAATGCTACTGGAAATGGCACAACATGCAGATTTCCCAAGCCCTGCTCTAAATAACATCTTTATTTCAGTATCATAAATTACTATTGGGAGGGCATCCCCCTTTATTCCCCTATATGTTCCTTAACTTCCCAGTCATTCAGAAGCTCCTTGCTCCTTTTGTATATGCATAAGACCTGTTCTGCAGAATGCTTGGAACTTGGGGTTTTCTGTATAAGGGGTGTTACTGGAATTTGGATTACCATATTTTGTTTACTAAAAAAATCTTTAAACATTAAATAAAACCAATAGGCAGTGGCGCAACTAAAGTGAGCTGCCCCCCCTGCAAAAAATCTGGAGGGGCCCAGCACACTAAGATTCCCAATCAATTTCCAGCCCACATCTGCCCACCCACCAGACCCAGACTGGCAATCTGTGGGTTCTGACAAATGCCAGAGGGGCTGTTATAATGTGCCATAGAAATTCAGAATTAAGTAGGCTGGTGGGGGCTGTTTGGGCCTCTGTGTACCTGAAATAGCAGGTCCTATTTTGACTCTTCACCCAATCCCCAGTCCACATATGCCCACTACCTTTACTTGCCCCACAACTGCCTACTCCTCTTCCCTTTCATCTACTCTTTGCCCAATACCACAGTTTCCTGGCCACCTGCATCCCCATCTTCTACTGTGCGGGGAGGGATTATACTTTTCAGCTATGATGGAAGCAGATTCCGTGGTCTAGGCCCACTTGCTCCCCTGGACTCCCTGCAACTGTTTCCTCTTTGGTTACGCCACTGCCAATAGGATTGTTTTGCCACCAATAATAATTAATAATGCCGTGGTTGTGATCAAGTGCAAGGTACTGTTTTATTATTACAGAGAAAAAAAGAAAACATTTTTAAAAATGAAAATAGAGTGTATGGGACGTCTTTCCTGTAATTCCGAGGGGAGGGTCTGAACAAAATGATAAGCAGTAAAAAAAAAGTAACAATAACATTGAAATAGGATTTTTGGTTAATTGATTTCTCAGAATAGGGTTATCCCACGCTTGGAGCAATGGCGACAATGACTACCAGCTAAGCTGGTAATGTAAGTGCCATTATTTCTCCATTTGGAGGATAGAAGAACAGACCAGTTTTATAATGTGGAAACTGTCCCTCAAATTGAATTGAAGCAGCACCAGATACATTTTGTATTGTATTGTGTAACCAGATTGCCCCCATATCACTAATTGGGAACTCATATTTTACCAACTATAAAGATTAATTACATTTCTCCTGACCCAAGATATCACAAGTTACCAAGAATTCCCCAAGACATCTTACAAATCGCCGACAGGGGACTTCTTGATATTCCTGTCCTACCATCCTTGAGATGGATAATTGTGATTGTGATTGCTTTAATCACACCTTTTGCAGGTGAAGAATGTGAACACTGAGAATTGGTATCTGTTCAAAAGATCAATTAAATATTTCCTTGCAGGAAAAAAATCAAAGGCTTTTTCAGGGGACAGAGGGAACTTCCCTATTTCCTTGAGATAAAGCTTATATTACATTTTTTTTGTCTTCATTATAGTCCCCCTTCAAATCTGTTCTGTTGTAGACGTATGATTCTTAGAAAACCAATAAAATTGACTACAGGGTTTTTTTTCCATGACTTTGGGAAAAGGGATTTATGAAAAGCTGTGGTCTGGCTGAACTACAAAAAAAAAATCCCATGAATTCTTATTACCATTTTTTTGTTTAGTGCTTGTCTGAAACACCCTAGCTTGCTTTGACGTTGAATCCCTTAATATAAGAAGGCTTACACTGAAACTATTTATATTTTTCTTTAACCTTATATGGAGACAGACTTTAAATAGATCAGCCCAGTGTTATGTTTCCAGTTCTTCTTCTTTATATGTGGTTATTACTGCTGGTTTGTTGGACAATTATCTCCCCATCTGGCTGTCAGACATGGCACAATAAAAGGGCAGAGCATTAGCACTCAATGTAACTTGATGAACTAATGATAATGTAAAATGCTATTTCATGGGCGAAACACACACACAGGCACATAAACACACACAGGCATAGCGAGACACACTTAGGTAAGTGTCATAGATACCTCCGAGTTACCTGCAAAAAAAGTGGGTAGGTTGCAGGTAGGATTTTCGGCAGTGGTGTAACTATAGAGGAAGCAGACCCCACAGTCACTGGGGGGCCTGGGGAACAAGAGGGCTTGTATAGTATTAAAATCCCACCTTCCCTCCGCTCTTCTCCTTTTAATTGAAGCGTGTGCTCCTTCACAAGCATTTGGCATGGGAGGGGGTGAGACCAGCAGAGCGGCATGAAGTTTTCCGGACAAGACCCCACCTGGCCGGTATTTTTGATGGTTGATCCCGATGTTATTAATAGGAAAAAAAGATAAATATATAGGAAGGCCGGTATTTTTTTCAAGAAAAGGTGGCAACCCTAGCCTGGCGTGGTGCGTATATAGATGCAGGTATGCGGGTTGTGGGTCTCATTTATATTTCTTTTCTTATATCATCTATATTAATTTCTTCTTGCGGTTGGTGGGGAAGTCAGTTTCTCAGGCGGGTCTGGGTTGGCAAGACCCACAAAGGTCTTTTTTCTCATGGTGTCCCACTAGCCCAGTCAAATCATGAACTGCGTTTTTCCACAGGATGAAATTCTGCAATAACAGATGAGACTGCAGTATAGTAAACCTGCTCTGGTGTTTATCTGTCTTAAGTCATTATTACGATCATTAGTAAGGGGAAACTATAGTACTTAATTAGAGAAAGATTACAAAGCCTCAAGTGTGTCTCGTTAAATTGGATGGATCAGGGTCAGACAGTGATGTGTGCTGCCCACCAGGGCTGGTAGCCTAGGGGTCACCACACCCCCTCTGGGGCTCCAGCCCTCACCTGCTCATCCACCGCCTACCCCTCCCCCCAATATACATGCACGGTAACTTTTGCCGTGATTGGGGGCAGGGGCGATCCAGCCCATTTCGCCGCCTGAGGCGGCCTTCAATTTGCCCTTACCCACGGCGCTCACTTTTTCAGTGCCGGATGGGGGGGGGTCTGCACTAGAAGAGGCGAATTCCTGGGTTGAAAACCAGACATTAGGCTCGTAGTTACCAGGAGCGGCATTTTTGCAGGGGGGCACTGCCGCCTGAGCCGAGTGCTTCAACTCACCTCATTGGTGGAGCACCCCTGATTGGGGGTAGGCCCGGATTTGTGGAGGGGCCACCTAAGGCAGCAGGATTTTGGATCAGAAATGTAAATTTCCTGTGTGCCAATTCCCATTGCTTCATCCCAATGATAAAAATTTGAGCAAATAAAAGGGAAAGGACAGGGGAGACAAACGTCAGTGGGCCTAGGGGTGCCCGCTATGTAAATCCGGCCCTGATTGGGGGAGGGAGGGCAGCTGGGGAGCAATTGCCAAGGGCAGAAGGGGGATTGACTGTGGAAGACAGACGGGGTCGGCACATGAGTGTGACCTGTTGGCCCAGTCAACCCTGGGATGTAGTGTTGACGTCTTTCCTTAAAGTGGACCTGTCACCCAGACACAAAAATCTGTATAATAAAAGTCCTTTTCAAATCAAACATGAAATCAAATTTCAAATTTTAATTAAAGCATTCATACCTGTTTTAAGCTCATTTAAAAATCTCAGCTGTCAATCAAATATTGTCTGACACTCCTCTATGCCTTAGGCATAGAGGCGGGGCAAATAATTACTTTCACTTTCCATTCAGCACTTCCTAGATCCCACTGCTCCCCACACATTCCCCCAGTTCTCTTAACCATTTAATTGTGTAGCCAGGACATGGGGATAGATATCTGGTCCCCAATTCTGGTGCACAAACAAGATTCTGAGATGATACAAGGCTTGTCTTTATAACAGTGTCCACAAAATGGCTCCTGCCTGCTTGCTATAATTATGAATTCCCAGACTGAAGGAAACAAGATTAAAATAATGTATATAGTGTAATTAATGTTCATTTTGCTTGACTAGTGTGATAAAATAGTGATTTTGAATATTTTTTTTGGGTGACAGGTCCACTTTAAAGGCACCTGTGAAAAAAGAATCACAAACTACTCTGTTTTAACACTATACTCCACTATACACACAGTTACCAAATGTTAGCCACAACTGCCACCCTCGCACCACGGATACAGGAATTTCAGGTCCTTTTAACACATTGGGCCCAAGAGCAGCAGACAGAGCTCCCGTGCTGAAATCCCATAGAAACCGTGCCACATATATTGGGGGAAACTCACAATCCTGCACACAGCAATGCATCCTAAATGATCATTTCTTAAGAAGACCAGTACTGGTCATGGTACGCAGTTCTTTAGACCAAGAAAAAGAAGCTGCCAGCAAGCGGATGATTAATGTACATGGATATACGGAAATCCTTCTATCAGCTGCGCAAACACAGCGGCAGAAATCTCATGCTTTCTATTGACTGTAATAGGTTTTCCCAGTCATGTCTACAGTGTCTGTCAACATCCAAAGCCTCTTAAGTCTTATCTACTGTATTACTATCATTTTACGAAGGTATTCCAGTGATCAGTTTACCATTTGGCCATCATTTCTTCCTGCACAGTAAACGCCTATGAAATAGAGAAGGCCGCATCACGTTACCCCTCTAACAACAGAGATAAATAGAGTAAGCTATCGCTGCCTGCAGATAACTCAACCAAACCATGCTCACATGCCGATAGCCTCGGACAAACAGGTTTTTAAAAGAGTTTTAAAACCTAAACAAATTAAAGCTTTTAAGAGAATTTGGATGATTACATTTTACTAATTACGCCTCAGGGACCAGCTAAACAAATAATTGGAGCTTGTCTCTGTTAGGAAGTTTAGAAACTTATCACAGTTGTGTCTGATTCACATGAAAGTGCTTTAAGTTAACTTTTAATATGTTATAGAACGGCTAATACTAAAGCGACCTTTCAATTGGCCTTCATTTTGTTTTTCTATAGTTTTTTTTAATTATATTTCTTCTTCTTCTGACTCATTACAGTTTTTAAATGGGGACCAATGATTCCATCTAAAAACAAATATTCTGTAAGGTTATTGCTATTGATATTTTTTATTACTTATATTTCTATTCAAAACTCTCCTATTCATATTCCAGTCTCTTATTCCAATCAGGTTAATTTAAAGGAGAACAACCCATTTAATACATGCTCAGCTGATTATCTGCCAGCTAGAAAAAAAGCCATCAGAAAATACGACCCGCATGCCATGGGCCTCAAGGCATATTTTAAATTATCTTTGTTTCCAGAAATGATGCAGAACTTTACTTGCAGGATCAGTAAATATGTGTAAATGGTTTCAAATTATCTTACTGGACCAATAAATGAATACACTACTTATTAATTCTTCTTATTACTTCCAATGACAGACTTCCCAACACAAACACAACAGCAAGCAGCATGCAGATTATTTACTTTTTTGCTTCTTAAAATATTCATTAGGAGGCGTTTTACCCCATAATGCAGCAGTATCATTTCTGCTTGGGCGGAGATGGGTTTTATAATCCCTTTTGAAAACATAATATCAGAGTCAATTATTATAATGCTGTGGGGGTTAAAAGCTTTACTCAACTACTGCATGCTGTATAATAATATGTAATAAATGTGGGGAACAAATCCCAAGAGTTATTAAGGATTACTTTCCCTTTAAGAACTAGTAATGCAGGTTATATTCCCATGAGCATAGTGCAGATTCACAAGAGGAGATTCTGCAAGTCAGCAGCGTTTCTCAGCCTGTGTGGTCCCTTTTAAGGACCAGTAACATAATTTTTTTTTCTTAATTTGTTTGTGTTGAACAAAAAAAAAACCACCAAAACACATCAAGGTGCACATTTACTATTGGTCGAATTTTAACCCTTCAAATTCGAATATCGAATTTGAAGGGTTTTAGCGAAATTTGAATAAAATTTTTTTTTGATCAAACGATTTTAACCATTTGATAGAATTTTTTTTATTCGATCTAAAAAGGCTGAAATAACCGCAATTCAGTAGGTTTAATCTGGCAAACTAGGGATTCAAATTTTTTTTTAAAGGGCAAGTACTTTGACCATCAAATGGTCGAATGATCGAATAGATTCTTATTCGAATCATTTCGAACCAATCAAATTTTTTTAATTCGATGGTCGAAGTACCCAAAAAAGGTATTCGAAAATTCGACTTTGAATCTTTTTGAAAATTTTATCAAATTTAAAATCCTTCACACGAATTTAGTAAATATGCCCCTAAGGGTTAAATTTGCAAAGTCTTTTAAGAAATAACTTACCAATACTGTGTTTCTGCTCCTCTTCAGAAGAGGCGATCCGATGACGATCCATCATGTGGCGCTTGATTTCTCCTCCTTGGCTATCTCTTATAGAAGGCAGGGTTTTTCTGATAAAAACCCCAGTTATTTGTATCTTACTACCTTAAGTCTACTAAAAAAAATCAATTAAACATGAATTAAATCCAATAGAATTGTTTTTACTCCAGTAAGGGTTAATTATTATTAATAAATCATTTTTATAAAAGTGAATTCATATGAGGGATTGCCTTCCTGTAATTTGGAGCTCTTCTGGATAACGGGTTTCCCAATATAATTGTATATAAACTGCTTGTATTTCTAGAAATTGACGAGTATGGGAATAGGTAATGCAGCAAGGCTAATAGACTATTTGGCCTAAATGTTCACCCTGCTGCCTTGGAGCCCACCTTGGCTCTCCAGTTGTTACAGAACTACATCTGCCAGAAAAATAACAGTGAATGATTTGGGGAGTTATAGTTTAACTCTTTTGAGTAGGCCCATCTTTACAGGGGTGTATTCATATATAGATATACCCAATGGCCTGTACCTAGGTCAGTAGCTTTTGCCTATATATTTGGAAAAAATTCCAAAGAAAATAAAAAAAAAAAACCCCAGCTGCTCAGGGAAACTTAAGCTGGCCATACAGAGGGATATGCGCTATTTTGGCGATATCGCCAAACGAGCGGATCTCTTCCCGATATGCCCACATTGAGGTTGGAGCTATTGGGCTGATCTGATTGTGGGTCCTAGTGCCCAACAACTGAATCACAATGCAGGCATTATGGGCAATTGAATCTTGGGGTTGCATCAATGAAAAGATGGGTCTATGATCAGATCGAATTTTTACCCTGCCCTGGACTTTCGGCCAGATATCGATCGGGGAAGCCAGTTGGAGGGCCCCACACACTGACCAATAAGGTGCCGACTTGGTTTGTTCAGAGCTTTTTTCAGTTTGTGTATGGGGGTCTTTACAGCTTAAATCCAATGGTAGAGCTGAGGGTGAGGGGTCCAGTGTAATCTAGAAGTGATGTTTGCAGAAGTGACGTCAAGCACACCCTTGCATGTGACATCATTTTATATATGTTGGGGGCGCTGTAAGGTCCGGTGCCTAGGGTCCTAAATACATCCCTGCCCTTTACCTCCAGTAGCAATGAGTATATGTGTGTAATTTGTATTTTGATATGTACATCTGTTATTATGCATAACAGAATATTAATAACAATAACAAGAAAGACCCATGTTGGGATTCTGAGGCTTTCAAGTAAGCCTTGTACTTGCTACTACTATTATTATTAACATGTATTTATATAGCCAGGGCCGGAGCTAGGCGTAGGCAGAGTAGGCATGTGCCTAGGGGGCAAAGTGTGGGGGGCGCCAGGCACGTACCTTTAACTTCTGCCTACCCCTAGTTCTCCTTGATTCTGCTCCTCCGCCCACTTGTGCGAGTGCACATGCGCGCACGCGAGGGGAGGGGGAGAGTGTGCAGGAAGGGCTGACGTGGATGGTCAGCACACCTCCGCTTCCTCCTATTTGTTCGTGTGCGCATGCAGATGAGGGGAGAAGAGTGTGCAGGAAGGGGTTTATGTGGCCAGTCAGCGTGCGCGCTTCCTGCACGCAGTGGATGGGGCGCCATCCTGGGGTGCCCGTTTCCTGGGGTGCCCGGCTGCCCTGGCCTGGCCCTGTATATAGCGCCAACATATTTCGTAGCGCTGTTCTACTTGTGCCACTACCACTAGCATGGCAGCTAATATACATTGTATTGATCAGGCACAGACCATTTAGGTGCTTGAGGAAGCATTGGGGTGACTAATTGCTCTGAGCTGAAGAAATACATAAAGTTTTTGTTTGTTTCTCCTTCCGGTGAAATCCACAAGGTAGCATTTGTCTCATTTGCCCAAAATATCAAGGGAGCAATGACAAAATCTTCTGATGCTACGGATTCCCATAATGTTAGAGGGCATGAAATGAAATAAAAATGATTCTGTACTAAATCCCTCACAGGGATCTTTCTCAAGAGTATACAAACATGCAACATGCATGTATACTCTTGAGAAAGATCCCTGTGAGGGATCGAAATGTCGAGTTAATTCAAAATATCATATAATAGTAATATATCGTATAGTAACAAAATAGTATTAATCTGCCCAGTAACAGCAACCATGAAATTTGCTTTTGCTGGTCAAGTTAATTTTGAACAATGATTTTATTGGTTATTACAGCTTTCTAGCCCTATGCAAACCCTTGGTATAGTTATAGTTCCACGCTAGGGTTGCCACATCACTCCTTTAAAACAGAACACATATGGAATGCACAGCTAATTAGCAATTTATCTAGATGCATGCTGCAGGCTGCACTGAGTTATGTGCAGCCATGCAGCATGCATATAAATGAACAGGTAGATGCACTAAAATAATTATCATTCCAAAAATCTGTACAAACCTAATGCATTCAAATAGGTGCTTACAAACATGGAGACTTTTCCCAGCTTACTCCTCTTGGTTAATTATATATTTATTAAGGACTGCTAGGCTGTCCACTTAACCTTCTATTCTAAAGGACCTCCTGCTTAAACATGATCATTCTTCCACAAACCATGGTCCCCCTTTGACATTTGCATGGCACCCCGGAGGCTGCGGACCCCCCAGGAGATCTCCCATTTACAGGTCATATATCTCCCATTTACAGGTCATATATCTCCCATTTACAGGTCATATATCTCCCATTTACAGGGCATATATCTCCCATTTACAGGGCATATTGTTGTTTGCAGTTAAATAGCTCAAATGGGGTTAAAGGTAAATTGTCACCGAGGGATAATTGTTTCAACCTGGAAAAGTGACTTGAGTATTCTGCAACAGTCTCTGTGAAATGATGAACAATTAGATGAATTTGTAGCAGTACAGTAAACTGACAAGGAACTCAGAATGCTGGTAATTGATGGAACTGCTAGACAAATGTTTCTAATTGCCTTTGAAAGGTTACTGTGAAATAAAAGTTTAGGAAAGGAATCCACATGAGACCCCAAGGTGTCAGCAAAGGTGCAGGGACAAGACCCCTAATAAATTAGGACAAGACCTCTAATAAATTAGAACAAGACCCAGAAATGACAAATGAGCCAAAAAGGGTAAATAGTAGGCACAGAAGCTCAGGGAAAGCACAAATTATTGACTCAAAGATGGAGTTAAGTGTTGTAGCGTTACTGGTCCTTCCTTTATAATCATTCACCATCATAATAAACATTTCAAAGTATTAGATCTATTATCCAGAATACTCAGAACCTGGGGTTTTCAGAATAAGGGGGATTTCTGTAATCTTCATTTCCATACTTTACGTCTACTAAAAATCATTTAGACAAACCCAGTAGAATTGTTTTGCTTTCAATAAGTTGGCATCAAGTACAGGGTACTTTTTTATTATTTCATCATTTTTAATTATTTGATTAAAACGGAGTCTATGGGAGATGGACTTCTCGTAAGTTGGAGTTTTCAGGATAATGGGTTTCTGAATAACGGAACATATTTATACCTTGAAGTACTTAAATAACAGATGAATACGGTATTTTATGGATGATCTAAATTGCTTCACTTTCTTATATGAAGTCATTAAATGTATATTTCTTTGTGCCCTACAAGACTATACTAGCTTGCACTAAGCAGCAGGCCAAGAATCAGCTGAATTGCTGGGCTACGCTGGCTCTAGGGTTGCCACCCGGCCAGTATTTTACCGGCCTAGCCGGGGCCGGTATTACAAATTTACCGGCAATGTAGCTGCCGCTAAATCTGTAATACCCCTATTAAAGGCCCTTGGCTCGCCCCCAATCTGCAGAAAACTTACCGTTTTTCGTGGTCGGGCCAATCCCTTTGCTGTCCCATCACGCGGCGCCCCTTTGACATCACGGCACGCCCCCTTTCTTACCGCCCCCACCACTGCGGATAAAAAAAATTTAAAAGGTGGCAACGCCAGCTGGCTCCCATGTCTATACCAAAAGGCACTGTGTTGGCCCTAGTGCAAACGGAATGGATTTTGGACTGATAATGTCTACGGACTTGATGTGTTGCTGGGTGTTTCTGCATCAGGGACAGTGTAGTTCTTTCCAGTGCAAACACAGGAGCCAGAGTAGGTCAGCAGTTCGGCTGATTCTCAGCTTGTTTTTATGTGCAAGCAGAGAATCTGTCCCATATGGCTGTAGCCTAAAGCTGGCCATAGACGCAATTCGTACGACTTTCCAATTGTGTGTGAAGTGTCCCGACATTTGTCTTGCTATACCAATCGGTCGTACAGTTGATCGGACAGGTTAAAAAATTTCTGCACTGCACTGCATAGGAATATAGAGGTTTCACTTGGTGTACAACTGGATGTTACATTTGCAATCTAAGGGCAGAGGCTGTGCTTTGGGTCTAGTTTGCATTAGGGATGCACCGAATCCACTATTTTGGATTCGGCCGAACCCCCGAATCCTTCCCGAAAGATTTGGTCGAATACCGAACCGAATCCGAACCCTAATTTGCATATGCAAACTATGGGTGGGAAGGGGAAAACATTTTTTACTTCCTTGTTTTGTGCCAAAAAGTCACGTGATTTAGCTCCCTGGCCCTAATTTGCATATGCAAATTAGGATTCGGATTCGGTTCGGCCAGGCAGAAGGATTTGGCCGAATCAGAATCCTGCTGATAAAGGCCGAATCCCAAACCGAATCCTGGATTCGGTGCATCCCTAGTTTGCATGTATCAGGACAAACAGATACAGATTCCATGACATTAGAAATCACTTCTCCAATAAAAGAAGGTGTTTGTGCTCTCTAAGCCCAGTGTACAACTAGTCCAGTTAGAAATCTGACTTACCAACAGCTCTGTTATTAAGTACCAGTAACAAAGTACCAAACATATTCAGAGCAAAGGGATGTTGTTTTCCAGTGAATAGATGTCCTTCATACTATCACCCTTATAAGCTGGCACACCTACTCTTACTGACTTGCTGTTATTATCCTTTATTTGTATGCTGCAATATATTCCACACAATCATGGGGGGGCGCACTTTTTTCTTTTTGTTTTTGCTTAGCCTTTAATAGTTTTTCCAACCCCTCTTGCAACTGATTCGTACTGAGGGCAGAAGCACTCTCTCTTGGCAGCTGCTGGTACAGGTACATTTTCATGGGTAATATCTTGGCTGCTGCTGGCACAGGTAAACAATTGATTGAGGGCAATATGATGGATTTTAGGCTACTGCTGCTGCTGGCACAGGTACATATTTTAGGGCAATATGATGGCTTTGTGGCTCCTGCTG
>CM044434.1:22863301-22882139 GCA_024363595.1 Xenopus borealis | reverse complement strand
GTATACAAAATACAACATTTCTAGCCTTATTCTATTTTACACTTTCCTTGCCCTTTAAAAGCACTGCAAAGTTTTTATAAATATATTGCAAAGTAGCTTAGAATTATCAGGCAATTTTTTTATTTTTATTTTACCCTTTAAAAAGTTGACATCTTTGCAAAGGCAAGGTCCTCCCCGAGCCGTTCCCTTAACCTTTTGGTGTTTTGTTGCAATAGTTTGATGTCCTCTCATTGCTCGAATCTAATATTCGTTCAAGATAGTATCGATGGAAACATTGGGCACTTTTCAAGGAATTCTATTTATAGGTCTGTAATGAGATCACATAATGGCAAATCAATGCTAGACTTTTGCAGTTAAGCCTTGAGGATGCGGTAGGCTGGGACAACAAGCAGCAAAATTCCATATACAGTAATAATGGGACCCTATGAAAATGCTTAGTGCTGATGAGTTAATGCAGCAGAGTTCATGATGAATTAGACATCCCAGCAGCCCCCTTGGGAAACACATGCCGGATTTAATAAGCAGCTCAAATATATAGACTTTCTACATTCCTAGAACTAATATCTGGGCCTGAAAGTCACCTTTGCTCTTCCAGCTAAAACCACTTTTCATTATTTAATCCTTTTCATACTGTTGCAGTTATCCTAACCACAGACTGCTTTACTGGTTTAACATTATGAAGTCCAGACATAAGTCTGGTATATATAGAGAGAGAGAGAATGAGAGAGAGAGAGAATGAGAGAGAGATTGATTTTGCCACTTTCTTGCCCAGTAGTGCAATAAACACATTGCATAGTCTTTAATGTAGAACAGTGGTCCTCAAACTTGGCCCTCCAGCTGTTAAGGAACTACAAGTCCCACAATGCAATGATGCAATGATGGAGTCTGACAGCCACAGTCAGGCAAATGCACTGTGGGACTTGTAGTTCTTTAACAGCTGGAGGGCCAAGTTTGAGGACCACTGATGTAGAACCACATTGTGCAACTTTCCTGCACACTTCTCATTTTACTCAGCAAGCTCGGTGGAAAGAATATAACATGCATCTGCCTGCGTTTTTTTCAGGCAAATTTGCAATACAGGAAAGTTCAGTTGTTATATCATCTGATATTGAACTTTCCCTCATTTTACATTGGTTTATAATGCTTTACATTGTCCTGGATTTTACACCATTTTTTTTTGGTTCCCTGAAAAAAGAGGGGGTTCTACTGTGTTTGTTTCCCGTAATGCAGTGTTTTTCCCCCAATGTGTTTTCACTTTGTTGGTAAAGCAGAGTGACAGAGTAAAACAATGACCAGACAAGCAAGGCCATTGGCCTTTCACATTGGTTAGTAAACAGAGCAGTTTTTAATGATGCACAAGGCGATTTTTGAGTTTCCTCGTCTGAGTATTTTTGCAACTCACTGGGCTGGAAATGTAAAAAAAAACATTAATTCCTATGGCTGGGTGCACTCACAGGTCAAGCAATTATTACTTGATAAAGCTGGCTAATGCATTTTTGAGTGATAATTGCGTGATTTGAAAGAGGGCATAAAATTCTCATAAATAGCAACTTTACAGAAGCTTAAAATACAAGGAAAGTCTAGTGCACAAAAGCCATCTCTCCCAGTGCCCAGCTAAGACATGGATGGATCCCATCTACTGCCCACCCCCACATGGTTGTGAACAAGTGGGGAGAAGTTTGTACAGGAGGTACAAACTAAGGGTAGGCAGACAAGAGGTATATCCCTGACACCCCCAAACATTGAACCCTATGCATGTGCCTCTTCTGCCGACCCCTAGTTCCGACCCAACTCAGAAATAAATCTAATTGAGGGTATAGAAGTGTATATTTCCCCCTACATTGGAACGCATGCAATATGTAGGTACACTGAGTATTGTTTAACAAATGTTGGTCCTGAACCCAGGCCAGTCTGGCCAGGGTCAGACTGGGGGGGCCTGGGGCCAGGGACGATCTTGCCCAATTTGCTGCCCAATGAGGCCTTAGGTTTTGCCGCCTCACTATGACGCTTAGCTTCAGTCCCGGATGGGGGTCTGGTGTCCACATCACAATATCGCTCCTGCACTAGATGAGCCGAATTTCCGGGTTGAAAACTGGTAATTCGGCTTTTTTTGTTACCAGGAGCTGCATTTTTGCCGCCCCTGGCAACCAGCAGGGGCACTGCTGCCTTGAATGCCTCAATTCGCCTCATTGGCGGAGCGCCCCTGCCTGGGGCCCACCGGGGTTGCTGTCCATGGCCCCCCTGCTGCATGCACACACTACATTTTGCTGCGACAGTCCACAAAAGGGAGGTCACAGCAAATCTGAGTGTGGCTGGGGGCGCAATGGGTTTTTTCCTGGTGTCCCGCCGGCCCAGTCTGACCCTGAATCTGGCATTGCAGCAACATTTGAGTTTCAGCTGTGTAGTATGGAATCTGGATATAGTGGGCAACTGGACACTCCTATAACTTGTGTAGCAGTATTTTACTGGGGAGGGACACTGAAACAAACAATGATAAAAAAAAATTTTTTTAAATTGTATGGTGTGCTAATAAGCAGTAGCAAACACTCTTGGTCTATCTCATCTGTACAAGTACTGTGATTGATTAGCCAGAATGCATCCTATCAAAGCCTTTAAATACCAATTACAGTAAGGAAATAACTGATGTCTTTAACTATCTCCCATGATCCTCATTCTCCTTCCCTTATATCTGTAGCATATAAAAAGGACAAGCCTACTGAATGCAGAAGAGGCAGTTTGTATTCAGCATTTGTATTCATTCATGTATGTATGTATGTTTTTATTTGTATAGCGCTCTTTGAGGCCAAAGCACTGTACAGTAGAACAATAAATTAGTAGTAACAAATAAGGGGTTATATAATAATAATATATATAATAAGTGGATTCTTAGAGATACAATTCACATAAATATAAAATATAATACGATACAGATTAAGTGCTCATTGTCAAGGAAACAAAAGGCTGGAGGACCCTACCCCGTGGAGCTTACAATCTAAATGGGAGGGTAATATACAGACACAATTCAGAGGGGTATTAAAGTGCTGTAGGTTACAGTTTTACACTGTTATACTGTATATTTATACCACTATTTGCATTATTTAATATATATTTGTAACTTTTAGAGAACATCTATGTAGGCTATTTTTAATGTATTCACATTTTAATATACAGATTAGAAGATTACAACATTTTGGAAGCAAATATTGGTTTTCAGCTGCTGCCCCAGTAACGCAGCCACGAAAGAATGGGCATAGAATTGTATTCCATTTGCTGAACTTTACACTTCATTTTCTTCCTGAACCTTTCATTAAACTGAATGAATGTATTTGTTCCTGGATTCAATGGCACTTGTTCACTAAAGGACAGATTGGGCACTGCCACTGCATGGCTGGCGCATAATTATCTTTGCACTAATATACTACTATCACTGGTAAGTACAAGTGAGTGACAACAAAATAATGTCATTGCTGTGACTAATTACAAATCCATAAATTATTGCTGATCCTGGCTTAGGCTGTAAGTATGGGTCACCCAGTGTAATCTGTGAATACATGGCACTTAAAACAGTATTGAGTGTGGTGTGGAGTAAAGAAGAATGGCTCTTGCTATGAGTGTTTGTCATCTGGCCCTTGGTGCCCTTAGCTTCTTGGATATGACGGTATGTAGAACAGCTCACTTAAAGCCAGTAATTAAAGCATTCATTCCTTGCCCAAGTATTTGTTCTTCTTGGATATGCCATCGCAACACTTCTCGGCATGGTGTAACAAGCAGCATTGGATTGTGGGTCTCCAGGGTGCATGAGTAAGTGGCAGGCAGACAGTTCCGTAAATCAGTGCAACCTTTATGGCATCAGCAACAACCATGGGAGATGAACAAGGACTGAGCATTTTTCTCTGACGCACTTGCTGTCCCTCCCCGTTCAGATAAATCCACTCTATTTATTCTTTAACATCTGGGAAGACATCCATTTCACATAACATCCCCATTCCAGAAGGTCCATGGCTGATATTTGCTAATGCCCACATGAACAATATGAACAAATTATTATTTTAGCTTTCTGTTATTTCTGTTTTTCCTGTTACCCCTCTGGCAAGAAGTCAGCAGGGACTGTGAGGCTTTTTGAGGTCATTGGGGAGTGGCCAAAACAACCAATAATAGAAAATACCAGCCAGACCTAGCTTTCTCTTAGACTGCAACAAGAACTGACAAAAAATGAACCAAGCATAGTTTTTATATGAGTAGCTATATCACAAATACTGAAGAAGATTAAGCATATGTTGTCATTGTTAATGTTTATTTGAAAGTATTGGATTTTTCATGTCAAAGCAATAAAAGTGACTAAAGAAGACCAGGCCTAGGGCAAGGTATCTATTTCACAGAAGAAGACAAGGCCTAGGACAGATTGTCTATATCACATTGGTTTAAGAATACCAGAACTAGAACAGAATATTTATTTCACTGAAGAAGACCAGGCCTACGACAGAGTATCTATTCCACAGAGGCTTAAGAAGACCAGACCTAGAACAGACTATTTATTTCACAGAAGAAGACCAGGCCTAGGGCAGAGTATCTAAACCACAGAGGCTTAAGAAGACCAGACCTAGAACAGACTATTTATTTCACAGAAGAAGAACAGGCCTAGGGCAGAGTATCTATACCACAGAGGCTTAAGAAGACCAGACCTAGAACAGACTATTTATTTCACATAAGACCAGGCCTAGGACAGAGTATCTATTCCCCAAAGGTTAAAGAAGCCCAGGTTTAGAATATTTATATTAGAGTATTTATGAGGAGAACACTAGGCCTCATAGAATATCTATACTGCAGAGGCCAAAGAAGACCAGGCCTAGGACAGAGTATATCTACCAAAGAGGTTAAAAAAAGACCAGACCTAGAACAAAGTATCTATCATAGAAGAAGATCTGATCTAGGACAGAGAATCTACAGTATATCACAGAAGCTATATAAGACCAGGCCTAGTGCAAAGTATCTATACCATAGAGACTAAAGAAGAGCAGGCTTAGTAATGCTACAGAATGCTGCAGAAGAGCAGGTCTAGTACAGAGTATCTATGCCACAGAGGCTAAAGAAGAGCCGGCCAGAATGCTGCAGAAGAGCAGGTCTAGTACAGAGTATCTATGCCACAGAGGCTAAAGAACACTAGGTCTAGTACAGTGTATCTTTACTAAAAAAAGCTAAATAAAACCAGATGTAGAATATATTTATACAACAGAGGCTAAATAGAACCAGGCCTAGGGTAGCAGCTACAGTATTAGATGACATTAAAACCTGTAGTTCCAATACTCTGTATGGTTTTCATTCAGTTTTCATAGTCTCAAACACTATAATGGGTGATATATATATTTGGAGGGCATGTGTCACAAACAACTAAATGGCATTGGTTGTATAAAGCACTTTCGGGTAGTTCCACATATATAGCACAATTCAACAAGCAAATGTCTACTCTAACAATCCTGGTGGAATGAGCTCATGTCAAAATAGGAGATTGTTTTTTCCATTTAAAGCAACATCAGCGATAGAAATAATCTTTGTATTGATACTGATATATAGTATTTTGAGGGGAAAAATGATACAAGGTACAGTATATTTCACCTTTTAAAAAATGAATTCTTCCTCCTCTGAAGCTTGACTAAACTATTGATTCTGTTTTTACTGTGGAAGCAGATATTATGCTCTGTGACAGGCCGGATAACAAGAGTGAGTGGCACAATGATCCTGAAAGCAATAGCCGTCTTTCAAAAATAAACCAAATTGATTGTGTGAAACCTGGTTTGGGTGATAAGCATCATCATTTCAAAGTGCAGATAGATGTTTCATATAGTAATCCCATCTTTTCATTGATTGTCATGGTTAGAAAACCATGTTCTAAGATCAGTTGGCAATTCAATGCCTGTGGTTTCCTGGGATCAGAATTATGCACATTTGAGATTTGTGCAATAACCTTTATCTTTGTTTTTTGTTTATTTGCATCTTGTGGACCTCCTGTCTGTTATACCTGCCTTCACTATTCAGTAAAATGATTAACTTTACTAGCATTCATTTCCAGTGCTTTTGCTCAAACAGAGTATCAACGAGCTTCTTTTTGGCCATAGTATGTAGGCCAGCCCTCATTATATGCTAGGCTAAGCATGCAGGCAGGGATATACTGCATGGTATTGGTTTGGTGTAAGAGCATAGAACTATCCTGATGTTATGTCATAGGAAGTTGCTTACTGACATGCTCCTCTTCTGCCTCACCCCATTGGCTTGCGCTTCACTAGAGGGAAATTCCGCAGCTCTCCATTCATTTCTATGGGATTTTTAAAGGCGTATTTATCAAAGGGTGAAATTTCACTTTCACCCGTTGATAAATACACCTTTCAAAATCCCATAGAAATTAATGGAGAGCTACGGAATTTCCCTCTAGTGGCGGAACTTCACTCTTTGATAAATTTACCCCTATAGGTGGCCATACACCTAGAGATCTCACATGGAGCGGATCTCTCCCCGATGTGCCGACCCATCTTCAAGGTGGGCAATATCGGGCTGATCCGATCATGGGCCCTAGGGCTTGGATCACGTCAACAAACGGTTGCTGTCCAGGATCGGATGATGTTTTTACCCCTTCCCAATCGACATCTGGCCAATTTCGGACAGATGTCGATCTTTTCACTGGATACCTGCCTCCCATTGGCCTATTAAGCCTCTGCTCTGAAGCGTAATTTTATATAAAATATACAATAAATGTGGATTTAAAAATGGCCATGGTTTCAGGAACAAATCCTACCACTATATGATATCAAGCACTATGAGCTGATATATATTTATAGACTTGTTATTTAATTCACACTTGTATGTCCAAGGTGGTTGTGCCAAAATACATTGACACTGAAATAAAAAACGGTCCCATTTACTGTATATTTTTACCCATCTTATCCATGCCATTTAAGCATTTTTACTATGTGCAGTGGTGCTCTTCCATTTTCCTTACTTGTAATGCATGTCTATGTGATTGCTGCCTTTGGTCTCAGAAGAGCTGTATCCATAGCCACTCATGATTCAGAGAGAAACCCTTGTCAGTGGTTTGAAGGGAAACAAACAACGGCTGTAGGTAAAATGATTACATCTAAAAGCCCAGGGGGTACCTTTTGTTGCTGAAAAAATGCACTGGTTTTATGGATACAGGGAAAGAGACTTATTTCTTCTTAGTAGAATGGCACTGTTCAAGGGCAGAGAGATCTTACTAATCTGGGCTACACTGACTCTTTTTTTCTCACTTTCCTTTTTATCCTGCTGTGCTGCCTTCAAAGTGTGATGGGAAACTATTATAACTCTTTTGCTATTATACTTACCTGTCAATATGCTATATGCTTACACTGCCTAATGCACTTTTGTTGACTTGTATCTTTCCTGGGGGTCTTGTATTCAGGTTTTTCATCATGACTACCTAACTAACCTCCAGCCCCATGATCTGCTTTGATCCCTGATAAAAGTGAGATTGAAGATGAAATATCTCAAAAGGCTTATCAGAAGGCATTCATTTAAAGGGAGTGCTCTTGACATGACAATTGCATCTAGCTGCATTTATGTGTATTAAGTGCTCTCTCACTAGAGGGGATGTTATATTAGAAATCTGTTGAACAGTGCATACAGTGTGTAGAGAGAGAAGTCACAGTAGAAACAGTGGTAGAATGGGTTTGATGAAATAGAAGACAATGGGCTGCATGGGATTGTTATATCCTGGTATAGTTATTACAAGGTCCTCAAATCTCAGGTTGCTCTGCAGTTTGGGGAATGAGATTGACCAAAGCAGGGTGAATGGCACCCATTTACATTAAAAAAATGCTTAAGCTTTATTGTACAATAATTGGTTTTGTAGTAGTGCTGTTTGAACAGCAGTGTTTGTTGGAGTTTTTCGGTTCAAGCTCCACTATTGTCAGTCCAACCAGTATTGCTGTAGGGCCCAGGTGCAGGTCATGCAGCCAGTCCCCACCTAGTTGCAGTTTCACATGCTCGAAAACCACCAGCAGGCCTTGAGGGGGTGTGGATCCTGGTGTAGTCACACCCCCTCACACCTCTGGTAGTTACACCACTGGGTCCAACCTTTGGTCAGACAACCCCTCATAGCAGGCTCATAACAGGGTTACAGATATAGAATCGCCAAGTAAGATAAGAGAACAAAAATGTGTTCATCTGACCATAAACAATGGCCTTTCGGGTAATTCCAGGACAGTAAATAAGCAGTCACCCCAATCTTCTCCATAACTGGTCTTCATGCCAGACCCACAATAGAGTATATTGCATTTTCACCCTGAGCAATCAATGCTTAACATAGTGACTGTATGTTGCTGTATTTTGCTCTTGATAACAGGTACACTCACAACCATTTCTAGAGTGTATTCATGGGACATTACTGTAGTATTGGGATAGTAAGTAAACTAAGGCAGTATGAGACAGTAGGACAAGATGGCAATTGTTGACCAAGCTTTGCCTCTTAAAATTCAGATGAATTACTGTCCCTTATTACTCTTTAAGAGGTGAAGGTTGTTTATTGCTAATGAAAGAATGCCAAAACCAACCAGGTAGTTCCAGTGTATGGCATCCCATGATTTCTACCCTCCCACAGATTTGTGCTTATTAGACATCATTGGGCAGGATTAAAATGTGCCTAAAATATACTGTATATACATATGGCTCTAGACACAAGTTGTTTGGATGAAGAATACGTTGACCAAAACTCCTTCTCTGTGGTGCATGTTCCAGTATTTTGTATTGTTGCTTATATGTTATACAGTACAATTGCAAAGTATATTTTTTCTCACAGTGTATTGGGTCTTATCATATATGTGTTTTTTTATGTTGTTGATTTCTGCATTGTTTATTTAGCTGTTCTGTGTTGCACTGGAGAAACTGGAGATAAATGAATCCTAGCGAAACCTATACCAAGATGGTGCATCACACTGATTCATCCCAGTGTGGGTTGTTGGTGGTTCTGCGTCATTAGGTTTTCTGCACCTCACAACAGCAACTCTAAATGAAATACTTGGTCAGTGTTTATAGCTAGCATGCCAATGAGCTGAGAAATCCGTGGGAAAGAAATAGTGCCGGTTTCTCTAATATTAATACCTTGGAATACCTAGGGGGGCAACAATAATATTGTGTTCAAATATGGTTACAGTAAAGATAATGTAGGTATATTTTTTAACTAAAATATGTTGTGTGTCACTATTACATTGCGCCCTTTTGAATAGTCTAAGGTCACATATGAAATTCTTTAAATTTTAAATGTTACCCAATTATGTTCTAAAACGTGTACTCCAAAGCAAGAAAATCTTTCATCAGTGGACAGAAGCAGAGTAGCTAGCATTGATTGGGCCCTGGGCTTAATTCCAACAAAGGTACAGAGCAGAATTTGTATTGTCTTACCATGCCTGTATGTGTTTTTTTGGGTACTCCAATATTCTCCTACAATGAAAAAGGTGACTGGCAGGTAGGGATGTGAATTAACCACTCAATGTTCTCCCAGCAAAAGAAAATATTTGTGTCCAGAGTCCACCTCATACGTGACATGGTTACATTAGTTCAGAATCAGGCTTACCCTGAAGGCAAGATTCTGGCATATCCCTTTGGTCTCATGTTATAGGACAATGCAGTGACCACATATCCACTCAAATGGTATGGCGTTCATGATCATCCCATCTCGGATCTGGCAGAAAAGGTTAAGGATGCTATCTTCCTCCAAAAATCTGCATAGGTTCCCCGTCATCCAATTCTTGGCTCAAGGTCTTATCTAAAAGATTACCTTGGGTTGGCCCATCATGGTTACCAGTTCATGCAAAGTTCTGCCTGATTGTTGACCTCATAATGGATCTTTCTAATGGTCTATGGTCAGACTGAGAACAAGGAGGCTTAGCAATTTTCTCACATATTAATTTTTGCCATTTTGAAATGCCCAGTCTATTCCCCTTCCTGAGATTTAACACACAGCTTACTTATTTATTGGCTAGTCAGTAGTGATGGGTGATTTGCAGTAGTTTAGCTAGTTTATTCACCGGCGGCGAAAATCGGGAATTCGCATCTGCCCATCACTACTAGGGGTCAGGGTTTGGGAGATAAGAGATAATCCTTCTGTCTCACCTTCCTACCAGCCAGGCCAGAGTTAGGTTCACTGGAAAAGCAATTTTCTCCTGCTGATGTTTTTCTATAATAATTTCAGGCATAAATGATACAATTTCCAGAAAAAAAATGTCACTTAACAGTGTAAACATTTAGTGGCTGTACATTTGTGCCTTTTTAATTTGCAGAAGAAACAAATTGTTTTGTGATATTTACAGCTTCCTCTGCATGATATTTCTTTTCCTTTTGCATAATTAAACTTCTCTTCCCTAGTTTGCAGGGTGAAAGCTGTTATATTAACTTTATGTGTTTGTACCAAAATGGCAGGGTGGGGAGGGGAAGGGTAGAGAGTGCATGGACATTTTTATAGTCTTCATCAAATCCATTTCCTGCAAGAGAAATAAAATAAATCATGGGGTAAATAAAGTTGTTATTCTGGTACTGTCACACTTTGATTATAATATGCACATTCATTTGCTCACTGCGCATCAATCACAGGACCAAATGTTCTTTCTATTCCATGGTCACAGTATCTTCGCCTTGAACATATACTAAGGTAAATGTTTGTTTAATGTTTGCATTGCAATTATTTAGTAAAAGTTGGTGAAACACCAGCCAATAATTTCATAGCAGTGTGAATGGGATCATAGGATAAGGCTTTACTATGTGGGCTTTCACCTCCTCATAGGGATCCCCTTGATTGTACAGCAAAATGGTTAATCAGATCAGGGCAATGTGACTAACCACGTTTATGATTGTACAACATGCCAATGACCAAATAACTTGGGGTCCTACTGATATTATAACTAGAGAGGGGGTCCCCTAACCTTTTTCAACATGTGATCAACATTCAGATGTAAAAAAGAGTTGGGGAGGAACAGAAGAATGGGAAATGTTTCTAGTAAGTGCTGTGATTGGCCATTTGGAAGCCCCTATATGGACTGGCAGCCTATAGGAGGTTCTGTTTGGCAGTACGCCTTGTTTTTATACAACCAACAATGCTTCCAAACCAGGAATTCAAAAATAAGCACCTTCTTTGAGATCACTGTGAGCAACATCCAAGAGGTTGGTGAGCAAAATTTTGCACATGAGCCACTGGTTGTGAATCACTGATCTATCTGATCTATTAAAATGTATTTCTATAGCTCCAATATATTTTGTAGCGCTGATCTAGAGGGAGGATGAAGTTACTGAGTTACTGAGTTACTACAGTTTCCCACTGATGGCTAATAGAAGGCAAGAGTAGTGTGGGGCTGTTTGATTTGATGCTTATGAACAGAATGTCTTTATTGACCATGCTGAGCAAAGAAATTAAAATTTGCACAGCAATGAAGCATCTGACAGCTTGGGCCATCAGTCTACTGTATATCTGCTCCTGGCTTTCTGGTATAAGGACAGAGACTGTTTAGCAAGTTGCGTGTATGGGAACTTGCAATACAGAGTAATTGCAGAGGCCTGCTTATATTTCAGTAGTCAGCTAACAGAAGTTCCCAATATCGGCATCTGAGCACTTTGTTGATTAAAGTGTAGGTATCAGTAAGTAATAATAAATATTGCAAAGCAGTTTGCTCTGCTGTATAGATGGCATGCATCCTCTCTGACCAAAAATGCTGTATTCAGTTTTCAGGTGCTGATTCTGAATAGTGCACAAATGACTGGATTTTGGTGCATTCTTACTGTATAAATGCACTGGCTTGTAAGCAACATGTTGTTCACCTCACTCCTGGATGTTACTCCCAGTGGCCTCAAAGCATGTGCTTATTTTTGAATTCTTGGCCTGGAGGCAAGTTTTTTTTGTATAAAAACCAGGTGCACTGCCAAACAGAGTCTCCTGTTGGTAGGGTTGTCACCTTTGTAAAAACAATTTTACCAGCCACCGGGGAAGGAATAAAGGGGCTGGTCGTGACGCAAAAAGGGATGGGGCCGCGCTGCAAAAGAGGGGGGGGCCACATCACGTTAGGGCAAAATTAGGAAGAAAAGGTAAGTTTCCACCCGAGGGCAAGGCCTTTTGTTAAGGGTATTACAAATTACCGGTAGCTACATTGCCGGTAAATTTGTAATACCTGTGGGGTGGCAACCCTACCTGTAGGCTGCCAGTCCATATTGGGGCTACCAGATAGCTAATCACAGTCCTTATTTGGCATTGCATGGGAACATTTTTCATGCTTGTATTCCTCCCCTACTCTTTTTACATCTGAATACGACCTTTGCATTAAAAAGGTTAGGTACCCCATTACAGAATATACTATTTAAATACATTTAGAAAGTAACTCAGATTCAGATTTCTTTGCTGTTACCAAGCAATGCTTCTTTTTCTCTCATTCTGTACACTGTACACTACTTCAGATCCCAGCATCCGCTACCTGCCCTGTGACTTCTCAAGTAGGCTAATGGAAGGAGAGCAGTTATTCCTTCTGATTTGTCGAAGGAACTGCTGCCACTGATAAAGCACTTTGTCTAGTTAGATAACGTTGGGTGAATCACAAGCAAATGACAAATGCATGGATGTTGGAGAAAACATGGTTAAGTCTTCTGTATGAAAATAAGTGGCTTGTCTATTTTGTTTTGTTCTTGTCTTGCATGTGCCGAAGAGAATTATTTTTGTGCAAAAAGGAAACGGGAGTGAAAGATGATTTTGTGATTTTTGCACTTAGGGTGCTAGCTGTGGTCTAAAGGTTTTGAAGTAGACAAATCACTGGGGTGCATCACTGGGGATTTATATTAACAGAAAACCCATGGTTTGCTTTTTCCATTTTTATTTACAGTTTTACCACCTACACAAATTCTGTCTCTAATTCCTGTTTCTTTAGCTTGGTTCCCTGCAAGAATCATCACTTAAAATTGTGTTAGTGTGTTCCCAATTATATAATGTGCATGGAGAGACATTTGCCTGTTATTAGCTTATTATTGTAGGGGGACCCACAGGGGTTAATCTGCCCCTATGGCTTTAAGGTCCTACCTTTTTTCCTTCTCCCTAGTTACTGAAGCCTATGTATCTAATTCCTATTTGCATAGCCCCTGCTATTGGCCTGGTAGCTCTGTGACCACATCCTGCCTTGCCCTTGTATAGTGCTGGGAAAGGAGTGGCAGCTTCCTCTTTGCCTTCCACCTGACGAGCAGGGTGGGTGTGTGCGATGAGCCTTGGCATTGGTCCATTAAAGTCGGGGGCCAGGCAACCAGGCAATGAGGTTTAGCTATAGTAGAACAGACTTGTAATAGTCTCTCTAGGAGAGAAAGGTAGATAGGGTAAAGCGAAAGAGCAGCTGAAGCTCCAATGAGGATTTGAAGGAGGGAGTAGCTTCCTAGAGGCTTTTTAAATACCTGAGTGCAGGGACCTCAGTGAAGAGGGACTGAAGGGTAGAGGCTGCTACCTGACAACTTCCTAGAGGGAATGGTTGTACTGTCTTAATGCAAATGCCTAATGGAGTTGTTTCTTCAGCTGTGTTACCTATTACCTGATTTGACTGTGTGTCATGCCAAACCTCATCTGTGTATGTGAGTAAACTTGGGGACATTGTCTATGACTAATGAACAGTTCTTTGTTTGCATCATAAGAACCTCCTGGCACCCAATCCTTTTTTGTATGCACAGTAGTCTGGGTGTTGTAGTTGCACTACCCCGGCTTAGAGGGAATGCTTCCACTTAGCGAAGGAAAGTCACTGTAAACCAGACATCAACATTAACATACTGTACATGTGACATCATCCAAAGTTGCCAATATGAGAGCTACAGAGTGAGCAGTGCCCTGTCAAAAATTTCTTTAGTCTCAAGGAAACACTAATATTTTGGAAGAATGCCTTAAGGTGATGGGAGGCTGGGGGGGGAGGGGTGGAAGGCAAAATTGAGTAATACAATAAAATAGGGCAGATTGACAGCACTGCAACATCTGAGCGAGATGGAAGGTGACCCAAGGACCCACACCCTTATCTTATTGTTAACACATATTTATAAAGTGGTAACATATTCTACCGTACCATATTCTCTATAGACAATAGCATTTTCCAGCTGCCCAATATGTAAATTTTTTTGTACCCAACCCACCACAGGACTTGTGTTTGATTTATTCCATATCTAAACCAAATCCTGATTTGCAAATGTAAATTAGGACTACGAAGGATGAAAGAGAACCAGACATTGTGCATTTGGCTAAAACATTTCTAACTTTCTTATTTGTGTGACGAAGATCTGCATGATTTTAAGGACTTGGATCTCGTTTGTCCGGGCACTTTTATTCAGCTGCATCAAAATCCTGCTGAAAAGGGCCGAATCCTGGAATCAGGGCATTCCTAATTCTAGGTATGGGATACGTTATGTGGAAACCCGGTATCCAGAATGCTCTGAATTATTGAATGACTGTCTCCCATAGACTCCATTTTATTCAAATAATCTAAATTTAAAAAAACTATTTCCTATTTCTCTGTAATAATAAAACAGTGGCTTGTACTTGATCCAAACTAAGATATAATTAATCCTTATTGGAGGTAAAACCAACCTATTGGGTTTATTTAATGTTTACATGATTTTCTAGTAGATTTAAGGTATGTAGATCCAAATTACAGAAAGATCTGTTATCTGGAAAACCCCAGGTAAAAAAGCACAGAGAGTTTTGTGGAGAGGGGACCAGATTGGGGGTAGGCGACTGATGAGGTACGTGCCTGGTGCCCCCCAGCAGACCTGTGTAAAAGCAAAATCTTTCCAAATGTGTGTTAATTGTGGCAGAGATCATATGTGCTCATTATCCTAATCAATGCACACGGTTCCAGCAGTACTTCAATATATTCATCCAGAGCATTAAAAGAGGCACCATCTTGGATTGAAAATGGTGAATATACATATTAAAATGAAAAATGAAAGTTTAATTCGCGTGTTTGTTTCAGAGCCTTTTGGATGTCATTATCCAGCGGGAAGTGCTTAAAAGCATTCATGTAAAATTGTGCATTAATATTAAAAATGTAAAAGCTGGATTCTGATGATTCAGCCAGTGTTGTTGTTGCTATTACAGAAGGACTAAAGAGTGGACACGGGAAGGGTTGCATGTGCGAGCAAGTACTATATATGATAAGTTCATTGACGTGTAAACTCAAGGAATCCATGGAAAAAAATGACAAACACAATCAAACATTTATATGCTTCCTGGTTCCATGCGCAAACATTGTATATATATTGTATGTACAGCCATATGAAGAAGTTTGGGAACCCCGATTTAATTCTTTGGAGTTTTGTTTGTCATTGGCTGAGCAACTTCATTTTAATATTTAACATGCCTTATAGAAAAAGTATTATTTCAGCAGTGACATAAAGTTTATTGGATTAACAGAAAATATCCAATATACATCATAAAAAAATTAGACAGGTGCATAAATTTGGGCTCCCAACAGAGGTATTACATCTATCACATCAATAGATGATGAGCGTCTGGATTCTGGATGGAGGTATTTTTGACCCTTCGTCCATACAAAATCTCTTCAGTTCAGTTAAATTTGATGGCTGCCGAGCATGGACACTCTGCTTCAAATCATCCCATAGATATTCAAGTTGGGAGACTGTGATGGCCATTCCAGCTTATTGTACTTCTCCCTCTGTATAAATTCCCGTGTAGATTTTCAAGTGTGTTTAGGATCATTGTCTTGTTGGAATATCCAACCCCTGCGTAACTTCAACTTTGTGTCTGATGCTTTCTCATCACCGTACCATACAGATGTTCTTTGTGCAAATTGCGTTGTAGAACGATGTACAGATACACCATCTGCAGCAAAATTCTTGCAGGTCTTTGGATTGTCTGTAACCATTCTCACAATCCTCTGCATATGCCACTCATTTATTTTTCTTGGCCTGCTAAACCTGGGTTTTACAGCAACTGTGCCTGTGGCCTTCCATTTCCTGATTACATTCCTTACAGTTGAAACTGACAGTTTAAACCTCTGAGATAGCTTTTTGTAGCCTTCCCCTAAACCATGATACTGAACAATCTTTGTATTCAGATCTTTTGAGAGTTGATTTGAAGCTCATGGTTGGACACACCTGCCTACGAAGTTCAAGTGTTAATGAGCTAATCCAATCAATTTGGTGTTTCCAGTCATCAGTATTGAGCAGTTACATGCATTCAAATTAGCAAAATGATAAGGGTACCCAAATCTTTGCACAGCCAGTTTTTCACATTTGATTTAATTTCATACAACTGAATACTGCTTCACTAAAAATCTTTGTTCAGAAAACACCCCAGGACTCAGATGTTCCTGGGACCTCACTTATCTTTTTTGTTGAATGTGGAGTAAATTATTATGCAGTCTGAGAGAGGTTTCCAAACTTTTTCAAATGACTGTATGTTGTGTATAGGCTGTAGATAAAACATTCACCAGCCCAGGTCAAACTGTATGATGGGCTGGTGAGGTATGTGTGCAGTACATAGATCCTCTGGAAAGTAGAGGGTCTTCAGGTCGAGTTGAGGGAGTTGATTACTCTGCTAGCCTAAAGGGGGTGGGGTATGATCTCTGTGAGTTAGAGGCAGACCATTACAGTTTTCTCTCTACCACTAGAATTCGCTGTTTGTAAAATAAAAAATTGAATATATATTTAGCACAAATGAAAAAGAAGTTATAATGAGGAACTCTAACAACTCCCAAACAGCCCCTTCAGACTAACATAACAAAATTATCCGATACGTTCTTGTACCAGCACTTTGAATGCTTTTTTCAGGCAATCATTTTGATGGCAGAGTATAGGGAATGTTTTAGGTTTTTGGCCCAAAACAATTGGACATTGCCCTTAAACAGAGTTGGGACCTTGGATTAAACTGTGAGTATAAACAATTCACTTTGTAGCACATTAGGCCAAAAAAAACAATTATTTAAGGATGGGTCCTGCCCATGTGGCTCATGTGTTAATGATTACATTTCCTGATAGTAACGGGGTATCTCAGACTGAGCATACACTAGTGTGGGTCAGGTAGTGGTAGGTAAAAGAGGTACATGCCTAGGTACAACCATTTTGGAGAAAGAGGAAGGCACAAATATTTATTCCAGGCCAAACCCAATGAATAATAAGTAACAGCTGTTTGTGTATCCTCTCCTTTCCTAATTAAGCTTACCTCTATTTGCATGGGACCGGATACCTGGACTGTTATGAATCACTTATAGACAGTTCTCCTTTGTGATATGCTGATGCCGTTGTGTACATCATCTTCCTAATTGGCTTGTCATAATATTTGCATATCATTTACTTTATCTGTATCTATATTACCTATCCATCTATTATCTATCTATCTATCTATCTATCTATCTGTCTGTCTGTCTGTCTGTCTGTCTATCTGCCTATCTATCTATCTATCTATCTATCTATCTATCTATCTATCTATCTATCTATCTATCTATCTATCTGGCTCTCTGTCTATCTATCTATCTATCTATCTATCTATCTATCTATCTATCTACAATGGGAATGTGAAACAACATTGCAGTGAAGGTGTTTTTAGCTCTGTAGCATCTGAAGGTGCCTGGAAATAATTATTTGGCCAGTTATAAACCAACTTTCACTGATAGCAGCCGTGATCCCCTTATTATCTGTCATTATGAAGCACTAACTTGAAAGTTGGACTATTTGCACTCACCTTAACCCATTTTCCTTTATAAACCTGGCAGTTTGTAAGGAACTCCCTCTCTTCTCTAAGCAGCAGCCTTTAAGCTGCTTATTATCAGGGGTTTTTCAGTAGACTGGTAAGTCGTTTTATCCATTTGTCTTTGCGACTAGAAGTGACAGGAAGTACAAAAGTGAAACTTGCTTCATATTTGTTAATTAAAACAGAGCAATAAGTATGTTCAGCATAACCCCTATTTATTGTGCTCATGTTGGCAAGGGGTGTCTGCTGTCCCTTTAAACTTATGGCCCATGCCTTTTTGAGTGTTTTGGTCTCAGAAATACCAGTGGTGCCCAGCTGAAGGTTCAAGGTACTGGGCATAAGGTTAGTGTAACCCAATCCTAATATAAATGTCCCCAGGATTCAGGCCACCTTCCCATAACTACAAATTGATTAGTAACATGTCATTATTTTTTACTAAAGGGACAGTGGGATGAATCCTCTTTACCTTAGTAACTCTGTTTGCTGGATCAGGCACAGACAGCAGTCAAGGACATTACTAACAAACGCACATTGAAAAATATTACTGTTTTATCTTTGACGGCAGCACATTACCGCTCTCCATTTTAGCATTTTCAAAAGAAGCCATCAATGCCTTGACGAATTTCATTGGGAATGGGGATTTTGTTTCCATTAGAAGTGGACTTTGCTTCAGAAATGCTGTACAATCAATGTAATGACTCTTTTCTCAAGGCTTATTCTAAGTTAAAGTGTTCAAATGAGACATTTTGGAAAAAGAGGAAGAAATGGCCTAGATTGCCAGCTAAAGGAGATGGTGTAGGTAGGATACCTTGCCTGGTAAATACATTAGCAGTTGCAGCATTTTGATCTGTGGTTTTTGTGTGGTTAACTAGAAAACCAAAAAACACTAGTGCAAAGGATCTCAATATAAGAGGAAATTATACTGCATCTATCCATTCATCCATCCATTCATCCATCTCTATCTATCTACCTATCTATCTATCATCTATCTATCCATCAATCCATTAAAGCATCTATCTCTCTATCAATCCATGTCTGTCTGTCTGTCCGTCAATCCATTCATATCTATCTACCTATCATCTATCCATCCATCTAGCCATTCATTAA
>CM044434.1:22839326-22860705 GCA_024363595.1 Xenopus borealis | reverse complement strand
AATATATATATATTAATATCCAGGGCTGCTTTAAGAAGTCATGGGATTCAAATGTGCACTGTGGCCATCCAGAAAAACCCTGTTATGCCCCAAAAAAAAAACAACTTATCCCCAAACCCTGCCCAGGTCTCCTTTTCACAGCAGTTTGGGCCATCCACTGGGACCTAGACCCTTATAGGATTCCAGCTCTCCACCCACACAGTTGTGACCCTGATTGTATCTGTAATCATGGCTGGAGTTAGACAAGAAGCAACCCTTTTAAGGGGAAAAAAATGCATTCCTCTACAGTGAGTGGACAGTGCAGTAGCACTAAAGCCCAGAAGCTATAGGAAGAGTGGCCCAAATAATTGACTATGTTGTTAAACTATAGCTCCCAGGCATCTTCCAACAGCTTTTCCTTAATTTACCACTGGCATATTATTGATAATTTTGGGATTGCCTTGAATGGTTAATATGAACAGATAAAATCATTTATAGCTAAATTATTTGTATTGAAACACAACAGGAATCCTCTACAGGGTTCCCTTATAATCTGCTGAAGAATACTGCAGGTGCAATGGCTTATATGAACTGTGCTGGTCTACCCAATGCTCCATACTCTCAAGACCTGGTTTGCATGACCTGTGCTGGTTTACACTATGATCCATACCCCTAAGATCTGTCTGACATGAGCTTACTTGTCTACCTACTGCTCCATACCACGATAACCTGACTTACATGAGCTGTACTGGTCTACCCAATGTTCCATACCACTACTAGTGTTGCCTCCTAGCCTGTATTTCTGGCCTAGCAGATAAAATACCAGTCAGGGCCAGGTGTGGTATTACACATTTCATTGCGATTTCCTCTTTTAAAAGCTGTAATGGCGCCAGCAACTGTAGTTGTACTTTAGCAGAAGAATTGGATGGACAGAAACATTTTTTAAAGTGATAATAATGTTCTTATTATTGGTGTTATTATAGTTTTATTGCTATTTTTGAATAATCTGACACATTTATACATGGGACCAATGTTCTATTTCCTGAACCCTCCATGGGGCTTTTTAAGTATAAAGTCACATGATGAATTGGTTCTGAAGAATTGCAGTTACTCTGGGTATGTTTCTACAGAGAGCAGCTGAAGATGAAACGTGAATGCCATTAATCATCTCCGGAAAACATTTCAATGTGATGAAACTAACTGTAACAGTTGCAACTACAGCTGCAGTTATAATAAGAAAGAGTCCTACCTAGACCCTCAGATTTATGGTTTGGTCATTTGGTCATGTTCTACTGTATCTAACTAAATTAAAAGTAAGATATCAGATAACAAATTAGAAAAAAAGGATTTAAGATCCGAGGACCAATTTCCTTGTAACACTTGGTGTTACCCTGCCCAGCATAACTTTATGGGTTTAATAAATAGGATTTGGCTTAATATAAGATCAATCAAAAATATTAGGCTGAATATCAACCTTAATCTAAACATTTATTTGCATATTCAAATTGGAAAAGAAAGATTGAAAAGTAGCATAGTTTAGTTTCCTATATAGAGGAGCACATTTACCGAAAATTGTGCTAAACTACAAAAGCACAAATCATGATCATGCAAAGTCCTTGGAAAATCACTAAGTTGCACATATGCATTTAAATGGCAATTGGTGCAAAGTTAATTTTCTACTATTTTGAATCCTATTAATGCATTTCCCATTGACTTATATGCTACCTCCTTGGTGGTGTTATCTCATTGTTTTTTTTATCCGAGTAAATCATGCAAAAAAAATCACATTGTCCTTAGAATATTTCTAGGTCCTAAGCTTTCCAGGTTTAAGAGCGTTGGGTTAAGTTAGATCTCCTGATGAGCAGTTTGTGTGTGTCAGGTACAGTCTCAGGTGAGTAGTTGGCAGTCGGGAGTCCAAGTGTTGTATAACACGGGTAAAATGGGTATTCGAGGTGTTGATTGGCCGGAAACATGTTGTTATGGAGAAGAATGATTTATTAATGAAGAGTAAAGGTGGCCATAGACGCACAGATAATATCGTACGAAACGAATTTTCGTACGATATTCGGTGCGTGTATGGTGGGAAATGAGCCGACCGACATCGTCAGAGGATTAAGATATCGGTCGGCTGGTTGATCGGACTGGATGGAAAATTTTGATCGGATGCCTTTGAAAGCTCCCTGAACATCGCCCATTGTTAGTGCTGAATCGTCAGATACAAGTAGAATTCTATTATTTCTATCTGTATATCTGACGATTCAGCTCTACATGTGTGTGTTGAAACGAACGATCTTTCTTGGAAAGATCTTTTCCGAGAAAGATCGTAATTGTTACGTCTATGGCCAGCTTGAAGCAACTGGTTAAATCCAATGTAAGGTGCCACAAGTCATTTTATTGGGCCAGTGATCAGAGGCAGACAGCTAACAATCAGCAGTGGCGTAACTACTTGCTGGTGGGCCCTGGTGCAGGATTGGCACCCGGGCCCCCCTATCGGGCTCTCCCCCTATGAATTACACATTGGAGTTCTCCTATCCTCTCCGGCGGGCCCTGAGAGGGGGGGCTCCCCTGGTAATTACGCCACTGCCTTTCTCTATAATTGCATTTCGCCCAGGCAGCAGCCAGGAGATGGTGCAGAGAGCTGGAAAGCAGCTGAGATTCACAGGCCATGGAAAATATTCTCACCTACCCCAGGTGAAATGTGCCATGCATTAATGCTATTTTAAGAACATTAATTGTGGCTGTTTTCATCTCAGAGCAATTATCCCATTATATACCTGCCCGGCACCTGATTCTGAGAATTTCCCCCTCATTTGCAGTTAATGAACAATATTCCAGTGCGGTTCTAATGGATACGTTCAAGGTATGGTAGCACTAGTTTATCATGGGGATGAAGAGAGTTTATCCCAATTACAAGGCCACTAATGACAAGTTAGCTATGTTATTTTATCCTGTATGTTATAATTAACATGAATGGGATTCACATTCTATAATTGAATGCTGGAGTGCTAAACAAAGAGAAAATTTCCAGCATAAAGGTGGCCATAAACATAGAGATCCACTCTTTTGGTGATTTCACCAAATGAGCGGATCTCTCTCCGATATGCACACCTTCAGGTGGTCGATATCGGGCTAATCTGCCCATCTTCAAGGTGGGCAATATCGAGCTGACCCGATCGTGGGCCCTAGACAGAAGATAACTACTGTGCAAAAATCCAAAGCAAAGTGCTGAATCATATGATGGAAACAGAGGCAGGAAGGGTCAAGGACAAGCAGCATGGTTCTCAAAGACAGGCCAAAGGCCAAATCAGATAGTCGCACATAAGTCAAGGGTCAGAGCTTGCTTCTTTTGAGGTTGCCAGTGATTGTCAACTAAGGATCTTACACCTAAATGAGAGGGATTAGGGCAGATCATACTGAAGCACTAAGTCTATACCCTTTTCCCCAACTGAAGAGCTTGTCTGCCTTCTCCTCATTATAAGCCAATTACATTGCATCAACATCTGCTTCATCGGTTCTAGAACCCAAACATGTAAGTCCAGGGTATGGCACGCTGTGTTCTGTTTCTGCAGACTGTACCATTTTAAGGGCAAGTCCCTGTGGAAATCCATTTGCGTCCACTGAGCATAAGCGAGTCAATAAAAGTGGATTAACCTGTGAATGACCTATGATTGATTCATTCGTTCCAAAGCACAGATATCATTAAGGCCTAGAATAAGATGGGATCTAGATGCCAGGTCTGCGAACCGCAAGGCTATCACTCACACTGTGTCACATTAAGACATTTCCATCGGCCCTTTATAAGTGCTCCTGAACACATAACATCAAATGAAAGTCGTATGATATATACAAAGAACAACCATTTATCACCGCACCCTAGACTCCCCCTGGAGATCTCAACTCAAATGCTAATGAGATCTGAAATGCATCATCTATAAATCAGCTCAGTAGCTAAATTCATAAATAGATACTTTCCATCAAAGTGATAAAATCTGCTTGTATCAGATTGGGTTAGAATTAGATCAATACAGAAATAAATAAACCCCTGCAGAACACAGTGGGCAGAGTAGAAAAAAAGCTGTAAAATGTTGCAGCATAGTCACCCATCATTTGGTACATTCTTATATTTCCAGGGTCAGACTGGGCTGAAGTTGAATTGGGATAAAAACCCTGAAACTGTGGGTGCCCCCCTTGTAGACGGCAAAATAGGTAAACGGGTACATGGGGGGACGTGGAGGAGCTTGTAACTGGGGAAAGGGGGTGTGACTGGGGCGAGGAGGTGCGTGACTGGGGTGGGGGGCTCTGAGTTGGTATCTCAGGTTTGCTCCTGACACTCCAGTCTCTGACACTGTATGTTTCATCATGATTATATTTGTGTGTGTGTGTTTTCTCTTAGCAAACCTATACTGTCAGACAGGTATTCGGGGTAAATAGTGACAGTGTGCTTAGAAGCAACCATGTGCATTCCATTTGGTTAGCAAATTCCAAGCTCTTATGTTTGCTTTGTTTTGTTGCTGGGATTGGTTTGTGCTCTGTCTCTCAGTGTGGAGAGATGCATTTTACAGTCATATAGAAATATGTATTAAAGGAGAAGGAAAGGTTAAAATTAAGCAAGCTTTATCAGAAAGGCCTATATAAATACACCAATAAACCCTCAAAGTAATGCTGCTCTGAGTCCTCTGTCAAAAGAAACACAGCATTTCTTTCCTTCTATTCTCTACACATGGGCTTCTGTATCAGACTTCCTGTCTTCAGCTTAAACCTCCTTGCCCCAGGCATGAGCATGAGTTTGCTCCTCTTCCCCTCCCTTCTCCCACTTTCCTCCCAACTGTAATCTGAGCCCAGCGTGAGGCAGGAAGTGAAGTCACACCAAGCTAATATGGCAGCTATATCCTAAATAAACAGAGAGAGTTTCTAGAGCTGTTTACTCTGGTACAGTATGGTAAAACATTCTGAAGAATAAATATAGTGTTCTAGCTTGCACTATTATGGATAATCTATTGGTAATAAACTGCCTCAGTAGCTTTCCTTCTTCTTTAATATTCCATGTCTGATAAATGGTGTACAACCTATTTCCCTTTCTCTGAGCTGAGCAAAAAATCATATATATCTGAGATGCCAGTGGGTACAGAGTAGGATTCCCTACCCAAGATTTATTGTTCCCTATAGAGTTTTCTCTTCTGAGGAAAGGCTTCAAAGATACACTTTGAATCTGCCAGATGGGGCAGATTTTTTTTTTTTTTTAAACTAAAATGTTTTATTAAGTCTACATGGAAAACAGTCAATATAAAATAAAAGTTTTTCTATAAAGCATTTCACATCACAGAAATGTAGCCTGGTAAAAACATGAAAGAAGAGAAAAAAGGGGAAAAAATTAAAGACATAAATCTTATCTCGCATAAGAAAATGTATAAGGTATCTAAACACATGGACGTGGGGCAGATCTTGACCATTTTACGTGACACGTTTTTTGTTTCAAACTCCCTTTTCACCTCCCATGAGCAAGCGAGAGGGTGAGCAACAGGGCCCCTAAGTGGATATGTGGGCTCCTGGGTTATTAGCGCTGGTGAGCCTCGTACACCCCAGTCTGACGCTGGCACCAAGTCAAATCTATTTTGTCTGCCACTAGCCTGATAAGACCAAAATGGCATCAGTAAGGCTTTATATCAGGGCTGTTCAGTGTGCGGCCTTCAGCTCCTGCTGACATTTGATTTTTAACATCTACCTGTTAGTGAACCAGAGGAGATCTGCATACAACTTGGCAACACCATGATTTACAGAACTAAGGGGTGAAAGGTTAAAAGAAAAATTGGTGAAACAGAAGATTTTACTGCACCACAAGCCTAATCAGACAAATGATTTATGCTTTCAAAGTTGGCCACAGGGGGCTGTCATCTTGTAACTTTGTTATACATCTTTGCAAGACTAGACTACATACACATGCTCAGTGTGGTCTGGGCTTCTTAGGGATCGTCATAAATGATCAAAACAGCACAAGTCAAATAATATCTGCCAGAAGCCGATACAGAAAGACTGATGATAATGTGGGGCCAGCTTCCTCTATAGCTGCTCATTGCGAATCCAGGGAAGTTGCTCCCTGCGCAGGCACGTAAGCGGGTGGGGATGGGAGAGCAGGGCAAAGATTTTTTGCGGGAGGGCCCGGCCAGGTGTTGTTACGTCTTTGATAAACACTTTGGAATATAGGTTTTTACACGATAAATTACACTACAGCTTACTCTTAGTTATATGGCATAGCACTTGTGGAATATAAATAGATATGGTATGACAAATTAGGATAAGGGTCAATAGGAAACTGAGTTATATGAATCTATATGTGCTGTTTCCCCAGAGGCCTATGGAAGTATTTTCTCTGCTGAAGGAAGAAGGAATTTTACTGACATTTTCTCAGCCTGTATTAGTTCACTGCAATGTAGTGTTAGGGGGTGAATATTTTCACTGCGGAACTGAGCCTTTAGTTCCAGTAAGATATAGCAGTATTGATGCTTCTGCCTTTAGCACAGAGGGAATGAGCCGTAGCTACAGTCTGCCCTGAGCATACACCATTAATATTGGGGAAATGATGCCTCAATTTGTAACCTTTCCATGATCTGTAATTTGAACTAGTGACCTACACACTCATGCTTCGCTAGTCCAAATCAAATTAGTGTGGATACAAAGGTACCATTATTCTGCATAAACCACCTCACTTACAAACTGCGCTAGTTGGCCTTAAAGCAACATTGTGATACAAACAGTAATGCAAAAGGAATAAAGTTTAATATTAAAGGCATACTGTTATCTTGTGTTAGGGAGCTGTTATCTTGTTACCTTCCCATTGTTCTGTTTTTAGGCTGCTGGGGGGGGGGGGGGGGGGGGAGAGGGTGATTTCACTCCAACTTGCAGTAAAGAGTGATTGAAGTTTATCAGAGCACAAGTCACATGACTTGGGGCAGCTGGGAAATTGACAAAATGTCTAGCCCCATGTCAGATTTCAAAATTAAATATAAAAAATCTATTTGCTCTTTTGAGAAATGGATTTCAGTGCAGAATTCTGCTGGAGCAGCACTATTAACTGATGCGTTTTGAAAAAAATTTTTTTTCCCATGACAGTATCCCTTTAAAGTGATAGCAGCCCTTAGTATTGAATTTCAACAGTGCTGGATATGATGTGCTGTCATTTGCACTTTAACACCAACTATGTGGATCTGGCTTGACGCCAAGAGAATCCAAACCCAAATGTGTACATCAACACTAAAGCACGATGCAAAAATATGGCATCATCTGAAAAAAATGTTGATTTTCAACATCCAGTGCTTTATAGATCAAAATCTGGATTTGGTTTATCCCTCCACTATCAGTGTATGAGCCACCATTAAGGGGGTACATAAGGTACTACTCTCAGGGGCCTTGCGTGAAAGGGGGGTCCAAGAAATAGGAAAATGTGATTAGTGGGTCATGAAGAGTCTGGACTTGTTCTGTTTGGGTGGATTGTGGAAGAGATACCAACCTGGATCTGAAGTGATCCGGGGGCATCTTGGTCACGTTTGTCAATCCCTGGCCTCACCCCCATTTAGCCTTTTTCCACCCACTAACCTTGCTCCACTGCTTCTGACTATATTGATGGATTTCAGGTGACAAGTCTATGCACTTTAGTTGAGCAGGTAAGTTGGGCTTTGAGCAGATCTGGACTGGGATTTAAAATAGGCCCTGGTACAAAAAGCCCCAAACTGCCCCCCAGAGCCCACTAAACAGTGACTGTCTATGGCATCTTACAGCAGCCCCTCTGCCATTTGCTCTGACCTGGCTTTGAGTACAAATTACTGACAGAAGAGGAAGAAAACTTGTTACGGCTGCACACCAGAGGAGAGGGGTACAGGTATGGGACCTGTTATCCAGAATGTTCAGGACCAGCTACTTTCAGGTTAAAGGGTATGAAGGGTGTTTCTGTATTTGATCTCCATGCCTTAAAAAATTATTTAAACATCAAATAAGCCAATAGGCATTTATTATATCTTAGTTTGGATTGACTACACAGTACTGTTTTTAATATTATAGAGAAAATGAAATTTGAATTGTTACATTAAAATGTATATGTATCCCATAATTTGCAGCTTTAGGATAACAGGCTTTCAGGATAAAGGATCCCATACCTGTAGCTTAAATCAGGGATAATTATTATAAATATAGGAGGCTGACGTGTCTGAGGCGGATGGGATTTTGGTATAATGGGGTGTAGCTGGGCTGGACTATGGATGTAGTCTTGTGAGTAGGGTTGCCACCTTTTCTAGAAAAAAATACCGGCCTATGTTTTTATGGGTTTTCCTTATACTTAACATTGCAATCATGCAACATTTTTACCAACCAGGCCTGTAAAATATCGGCCAGGTGGCAACCCTACTTGTGTGACAAACACATATTTTAAATGCAAGCCTGTTCTATATGCTGGCAGGGCTCATTAGCCTGGTAGGCTAATAACAGGCAGGTAGTTATTTGCAGGCCCGGATTTGTGGAAAGGCCACCTAGGCCCGAGCCTAGGGGGGCAGGATTTTAGGGGGCGGTATGCTGCCCAACCACACCCACATTGGTTCAGAAACACTGGGAATATGCAGGAGATAGAATAGTTTTTTTTTTTAATTTCCATGCACCAATCCCCGTTGCTCTGGTCCTGATGATGAAAATTTGCAAATAAAGGGCAGAGTATGGGGGCAACTAACGGCAGTGGACCTAGGGGCGCCAGCAACTCAAATCTGGCCCTGGTTATTTGGCTCATCCCAAAACTGGCTAAGTCCCCCTTGACACTGCAGCTGCAGTTTGCACATGTTCTCCTTTTCAGGACTTGGCACCAAGGAGATTTTGCGGCTTGAATCTCTCGTGTGCCGGGCGATGTGCTACCCTTTAATTTGTTCCACCTTAGGCATGGGCCTTTGTTACTTTCCCACAAATCTAGACCTGGGGCCATATCTTTAAACATAATATAATCTTTATATCAAAGTGCGACTATGTTCCCAAATATTCCCATTATATACTGTCCATACTGCCAATATTTGTATGCCTCTGTAATGTCAATACCATGAAAATGCTTCTTTTAGTGAGATGTGGGTAGCCTAGCGCAGGACACAGCTGAGTGTGCAATGCTGGTGACAAAGGTGAGATTCAGTGCGGGGCCGAGACATCACTACTATTGAAGCCTTGTCAGTGCAGCTGCTGCGACGGACTCCCACGGAACAGTCACGACACACAGCTAAATGGACCTCTGTCCTATTGAAAAACAGCGGGCGAAAAACAACCTACAACGGGGGACCTTCATTTCTACTGCACTGAAACAAAACATTGATAAACTGGAAGGCCTGATTGAGTCGATCAGTGCATCTTGTACTTTGTACAATATTGCAGTCTCATGGAAACCCTAACTTAAAGGGAAACACCAAGTTAAAAGGGAAATCCCAGCCTAAAAAATTGTTTCTATGATATTAAATTAACTTTTTATATGCAATGTAATTACAGGTGTGGGATCTGTTATCCAGAAACCCTTTATCAAGAAAGCTCAAAAAGCTTGAAACTTTTTAAATATTATTTCCTTTTTCTCTGTAATAATAATAATAAAACAACAACACCTTGTACTTGATTCTCAATATTATCAATCCTTATTGGAGGCTAAAACAGCCTAATTGGTTTTTTTAATGTTTAAATAATGTTCTAGTAGACTTAAAGTATGAAGATCCCAATTACTAAAAGATCCTTTGTCCAGCAAACCCCAAGTGCCGAACATTCTGGATAACAGGTCCTATACTCGTATTAAAGGTATAGTTGCTTGCCCTATGGCAAGGTATGAGAACTGGTCATTTGGGATCAGTGTTGGACTGGGCCAGCTGGACACCGGGATAAAAAAGTTTTTTTTAAACATTTATATTCCATCTCATCCACTGTCTGCCTGCTAGATACACAGAGTAGGAAACAGCCGACAAAATCAATTAATTGCACAAAACACCTCCCTCTGAGCCATTTGTGCCCTAAGTCTAGATTAGGTTAAAAGAGAACATGTTAAAGCTAAAGTACATTACAGTCTGGTGTTCCAGTTGGTAAATAGCACAGAATGTGATGGAAGTCCTCTCGCTCACAAAACCATCGATTTGCAGGGGATTTCTCCATACAGAGAAAATAGGGTGACGGGATTGGTTGTATGTTCTTTAAAGGGGGATTTCACTTTTTTTTACTTCGGTTGGTTTCAGATTCAGTTCACCAGAAATAAAGACTTTTTCCAATGACTTTCTATTTTGACCATTTTGCTAATATTGAAGTGTAAAATTAAATTTTACGTCTTTTAGGGCTGAACTACGCAGCTGAATTTTACACGATTCTGCCAGATCCGATGCTGGGCGTCAAAACGCCCGCGTCACGTCAGATGCGTCAGGAAACAAGGTACGTAATACAAAAGTCGGAAGCTGTTGCAGTGTTTATCCGCAGCTGGCAGTGTTTGCATCCCACAGTCGCGTTGTTTGAGCACTGCGACCGCTTCCGACATTTGTATTATGTACCTTGTTTCCTGACATGGATGAATCGCATCAAAATTGCTGTGTAGTTCAGCCCTTAAAGCAGCTCGTGGGGGGGGGGTCGCCGACCCTTTCACTGTTCTAAATTGATACATTTAGTTGATACATTTGTTATCTTTGTCCCTGCTGAGCAGAATCTCTGGGTTTCTTTACAGGCAGCTGTTAGACTTGATACAATATTTGCTAATATTCCAGAGATGCTGCTGAGAAATGTATCAACTAAATGTAGCAAATTATAACAGTTCAGATGCTCCTGAAACCTTAGGAAAACAGTGAAAAATAAAAGATGGAAAGTAATTGAAAAAAGCCTTTATTTCTGGGGAACAATCTGAAACCAAGTGAACTGACAAAAGTGTTTGGAAGTGAAAAAAATAAAACTGTTGACCTTGCTGGTTTCTAAGAACTTACTTGACGGATAGTGTAGAGGTGCAGTTACTAAATTAAATTCTAATTAAAAAGAAAAAGCAGTCGTCCCCCCCACTCTCCAATTGATAACCAGTTATTCTAATTGATAAATGAATTAGCTCATTAAATAATACAGTGCAATCTGCTGTGCCACTCTGATTAGAGTACAAGTCCAATCAATTCTGTACCATCACTTCTATCAATTCAAATAATTAATAATACCAATAAAAGCCAGATTAAAAAAAAAAACTTTAACTTTTATAATATATTATTTAATGAGCTAGTTAAGTTATCAATTAGAATAACTGGTTATCAATTGGAGAGTGGGGGTTACTGCTTTTTGTTTGGAAAGTGAACAACCTCTTTAATATCAAAGCTTAAAGGGAAAGTTTATTTTAGAATGAATATTTGATATAATGCAGGCACTGTTATTATACCAAGGCATTTTATGCTGTTTGCAGATTCTGAGGCTCTTTGTATTGTTATTATTCTTTGCTCTTTTTAGGCTGTCACCTTGCTCCTCTACAGTTTTTAGAGCATTGCTCAATGAGGGAGCTGCAAAATAAAAAGTTCATTTGAAAACGACAAAGAGATGAATTGCAAATTGTCACAGAATAGAATGATGCTGTACATCTCTATATGAATATCCATTTTATCTGTAATTGTTTAGAACATCACGATGTACAGTTGAGTGCAGAATTATTATCCTTGCAGTTGGTCTAGTGTTTTTGGGTGGCATAAAGAGTATATAGCTTTCGCCTAATAAAAAATTCATGATTCCAAGCAACTTTCTAATGTACATTAATTAAAAGCATTCAGTGGTGTTTTATATATGTATATATATATATATATATATATATATATATGTGTGTGTTATTTATGTTAGTTGCTTAGATATAAATTTTCTTTCATGAGTAGTGATGGGTGAATTTTTTCGGTAGGTGTGAATTCGCTGCGAAATGTGTGACGCCACTCGTTTCGCGAATTTATAGACAACTCACTGGAAATTCGCAAATTTTTCGGCGAAATGGGATAGATTCACTCATCACTATTCATGAGTTAAAACTGTGGTTTTGGCCTGACATTGCCTTTATTTAAGTTATTTTCCTGTTGCAGAAGGGATTCCAGAGTTGGTGAATCCTTGTAATGTCTTCAGAACACTGGTAATACAGTATGAGTTGTTTAAATAAAGGGAATAGTAGCATATTTGCTTTGTAGGAAACAGAATGAAAGACATTTTACTGAGACAAGGTTAGGCGGCATGGGACTAGGAAACAGCTCTAAATATATAAAGAGCCCTAGTTTAATAACTAAAACACTGTAGGGGCTATTTTTAGCCAGATTTTGTGTCTCACCATTGTTTATAAACTCATACATAAAATTGCCCATAGATCTTGTTTCACTCTTGGATAAAGGCTCCTTTTCCTAGTACACATGCACTTAATAACCCTTAAACTTTGCTTTCATTTGGCATATTCATCTCTAAGAGCAAATGCAGGCATTATCTGGAATGCCATAATTCTGTTTACTTGGTAATCAGCCATTCAGGCAGAAGGTGAGGACAAAGTGCTGCACACTCTTGTAAAGGCTTGGGCTGTGAAGTTGCCCTTATTTGGCCTTTGGGACTTGGCATAATCTGAAAAGCTGGGAATATTTTAGATCTTTCCTTCTCTGGACTCTTATTTCAATAATCAGAAAAAGATATTGACTCATTTTGTTCAATCAGGTTTGTTAGGATGGGTAGCCCGTAAGGTGCAAGGGATAGTCCCGACAGTGTAGGCAATCCTACTATCAGTTTCCCCTACATCAAATCACCTTTAAACCATGATATGGTATATTCTGCACATATCACAGAGGCCACACTTACTTCTATGTTTTGTGAAGTTTCCAGCTTCTAACTGCCTTTATTAGGATGTCATATGGGGTGGATTTATACACCAGGCAGTTAGGACATACTATGGCATGGTTGAAAATTAATTGTAGCTGAGAGGTAACAAAAGCACAAGAAAAGATCTACTGGAAATCACTTATGGGAGGTTGACATTATTGCTTAGGACAGTGGTTCCCAAACTGTAGAGCTGGCCTACTGGGGGTGGGGGGGATGGGGCAGAGCACCAGCAGGGGTGGCTGAGCTTGAACGCAGTTTAGGGCGAGCTCTGGAAATGTCTATTTGCTGTCCTAGATACACATGTAAGCCCAGCTTGAAAGTCAGTTTGAGTGGAATTTAGGGTCAAAACTTGTTGTGGTATGATATACTGTGACCAGAGCTGGCCATACACGAATAGATCTGCTCATCTGGCGCCAAACGAGCAGATCTTTCCCCAACGTGCCCACCAACAGCAGGGCTACATATTGTGTCAATCCACCCATTCGGCCTTGAAGTACAATGAGGCTCAATGGGCTCCGATGGGTTGGTTGCAGGAAAAATTAAACCTTCCTGATCGATATTGTGGCCAGATATCAATAGTGAAGACCCATCCATGCACTGGACTAAAGGACAGATATCAGCAGCTTTATCTGCCTGTGTATGGCCACCTTAAGGCTGAATGGCCGCTGCACCAATATTTTTTTCCAGTGTCTTTAAACTTATGAGTTGGTGACCCTGATCAAGGGTTGAAAGTAAAGGCTGCAAGTGCAGGTACAAACCCATACATATGAGGCTTAGTAGCGTGAGTCCTCAGGTTTCTGGCAAAGCTAAAGTCAAGGCTACATTCATCTGAGAAATGGTAAGTGGGCACCTGCACAGTGTCTCTGATCAGTCAGCAGTCCATTGAACTGTGCCAGCTGCTTGGAGTTAGTGAAGCGAGTGCAGAGAAGGATCTGATGGAATAATTCCTATTTTCTGCACTGTTTCCCCGGTGGCTATAAGAGGTTCCCAGGGGAGGACTGATTGAGTAAGACACAGGAGGTACCGGGCAGGCTACATATGGGGAATAATTTGGTAATAAGATTAGCTCTTCTGTAAAATGAAGTAAATTGGATGATGGTTGTACAGAATTTCATTTGGAAGGCATTTGAGTTATTTTCAAGAGCAGAAAATAATATTCTTCCCTCTAACTAATAAATGGGCCACTGTGAGCCTAACAGGGAGGTCTAGTAAACTGTATGGCATAAATATCTAATATACACCTCTTTTCTTTCTTTAGTGGCCATACACAGGGAGATCAGCTCTTTGGTGATGCTGCCACATGAGTGGATCTTTCCCCGAAATGCCCACCTTGGGCGATATCAGATCACAATGGAGGACACACAGGCGGTCAGATCGTGGGGCTGTATCAACTAACAGATGCAGCCACGATCTGACTGGATTTTTAATCGACATTGGCCGACGTTTGGCCAGAAATTGATCAGGAGGGCCCCATACACGGGCCAATAAGCTGCCTATTTCATCTATCGCCAGCTTTTATGGGCCCGTGTATGACCACCGTTAGAGTATTTACTGTCTGTTATGGGAACAGCAAAGATTTAGCAGACAGTTTGGGCGAGTGAAGCGGGGAAGTTCCTCTGCGATTTATTCAAGTCACGTGACGTAACGTTTTGGGGGCGTGCCCCTTTGTCAGACATGTTATGGGAATAGAACAGTGCCTTTACCCCAAGCTCCTAATATCAAAGGGGTCCCTTGGGAAAACTGGTGGATTCAAGAACATATTTCATCTGAGATTCACTACAAAAACAGGAGATACCTGTCAATCACTACCTAGGTGGTATCAGCTTATTCATGTCTAGTCCAATGTTTCTGCCCAATCAGTGCCCCCCAAATTCCCACAATCTATCTAATTTGGGTATCTATTCCTGGAGATCTGAGGCAAGTGAACTGTTTGTACAAAGGTGCAATTAGAATTCATACCTCATGCAGTGCAGTATATTAATTTCACACTGGAAAAAAGCATGGGCTGATGGGAATCACAAGATATCCTCTGGTTTTCAGACTGGTATTGCTTCCCCAGCACAAAAGATCCACTGCATCCTAGAAGTACTTGCTGCGTGCAAGAGTAATACCCATTCTCTATAAATCTGCATTTATTCATAGGAGTGGGGGTGTCTCGACCTTGCTGCTCCAAGGATGTGAGTAGGGACTAAGATGAAAGCAACACAGAACAAAACAAGGTATTAAAAGGGTTAAACAAGTTTGTGGCCGTACCCAGCCAATAGAAGGGTTTATGTAACCTTTATTATCTCTGCTCAGGAGCATAGGGCAATGGATCTCCATGTAAAATGCTGATAATTAATGTATTTGTATGTAATCTCCAAACTGAGCAAGATTGGATTGAGTCTATTTAAAAGATTATGGCTGATTACACGTCTTATGATGATTATTATTATATTAGCTTGTGTCTACTGGAAACGAAATCATTCATAGATGTAAACTAAATCCATCCATTAGGGAGATAACGATCCAGGTCTGGTAATTGTTTAAAATTGTATTAGGGCCTTTAGCATGCCAGGACTGTATGATTATCTGGGAGATTGGCTACAGAGGAAGCAGGGGGAGGCAAGAAGTATAGGGGGCCCCAGTAGGCCCTAATTAATGAGCAATTTCAATATATATTGATAAAACAGAAATCCTCTGGATATTTAGGGGGCCCTAATATTAATTTGCCCAATAAAATCTAGTTACTCGACTGGAGATTAGTTATAGGGATTATTCACTAAAGGGGGCATCGTTTTTTGCTCATAATTCACCTTGCTTCCCTTTACTTGCAGCTGCCAAGCATGTATCTCTGCACCTTTGGAATCAAGGGTAAATATTTACTTCTCATTACAAATAGTCTGCAAAAGGGCGAATTTTAGCCAATGACCGCTTTGCCACACTTTGCGCCAGTCGCAAAATTAGTCACCATTATGCTAATTCTCTAAGACGCAAAGTTGCGTCTCTGCTGCCGAACGCAGGCGACTTTTCGCTAGCGTTACATTGTCAGTGCGAGCAATTCATATTGAAGTTTTGCTAGCAGAAAATTATTTTCGTACCTTTATGCTTAGATCAATTTGAATAGGGCGGGTACATTAAAGTCGTATAGACGTCTTTAGTAGATGCTTGAAGTGGCCACTTATTATTACAAATGTCCAAGGAAGCAAAATAAAGACAAAAGAGATCCTCTATTGTTCTAGACATGACCCTAAAGCTGGCCATAGACGCAAAGATCCGATCGTAAGATGATTCCACGATCGGATCTTTGCATCTCCCGACCTGTCACTAACCTTCAGATCAACTATAAGTAGTAAAAAGCACAGACAGCTGACGTTCTGCCCCTGACAAGGATCGTACGAAAGTTGTACGATTAAAAACCTAGTGACGGTCTCCCACTGAAAATCCTACGATCTGCAATAGACGCAAAGATATTATCGCCAGCCGACAAAAATTTTCTAACCTGGCCGATCGACCAAACGACCGATCGGCATGGCACGACAAATGTCGGAACACTCCACACACGATCCGAAAGTCGTACGATAGTCGTACGAATCCTCGATTCGTACGACCAAGTCGTTGCGTCTATGGCCAGCTTTAAACAAATATGGCATGCCCCTCAAATGTCTGGAAAAAAATGTTAAAAAAAGTTCGGACTTTTGCAGGCAATCCCACTTTAAAAAAGTAAAAGTCGCCAGTGTTTTTTTTAATTTTTTTTTACAAATTTAATGCATTTCTGGCACATGGGATATGATGTCACTGACATAAGATTGAGGAAGATGTAGCGTCGTTTTAGCAGTTAGCCCCGTCTGAGGCGGCGAAGTAAACTCTGGCAAAAGAGATTACATTCAGTATCTTGAATTTGTGGAGTAGCGACCAATCGCCAGAGCTAATGTGCCAACGTACGCTAGCGAAAGTCTCATTCTCTAGCGAATTGTCATCTACGCCTGTTAGTGAATTGGCGATGCCCTTGAGGATTGGATTTCTTCCGAATTGTCGCTGGTGTTGGCCACGTCACCCTTTAGCGAATCTGCCCCCATGAGTAACATTAGTAGATCACAGATGTTATTTTCTCTGTTCATAAACCAACGTATGGCTCATTATACACAGTGTTAATTGTTTAATGAGACTAAACATTATTCCTACTCACCTCTGAACACATCAGTGGCTGTAATGCGTACAAGCGCTCTAATTGCGGGCTTTGTAATCAGATGCACCCTATAAATACAAGTTGTTATTGCTTCATACTCTGAGAAGGAACAACCCCCCCCCCCGAGTGCCAAGGAGGGCCACGTGCTAATTAAGGCTAATAAAATACACTTTCCCCAGATCACTGCTCATTAAATTTCATTTTCCAGGGAAAATAACAGGCAGTCCGTATAGAACCACGTATGCATGATGTTTGCAGAATAGTTTAGGCGTATTTGGTTTTAAGATGATCTGTCGGTTATGTCAATATGATAAGAGCTCCCGTGGGAGCAGGAGATGTTGTGAATGTTAAACCTGTCTAGCAAAGTACTAGATTCTGTACCCAGCTGCCCTGCAGTAGTTCAACGTATTCCACTGTGCAGCAATGCATGGGTTAACTCAGGTCTGAACCCACAAGCATGGAGAGCAGTGCTGAATGCTGAAACAACTACAGGTATGGGAGCTGTTATTTAGAATGCTTGGGAACTGGGGTTTTCCAGATAAGGGATCCTTCTGTAATTTGGATCTTCATACCTTAAGTCTACTAAAAAAATAATTGAAGCATTAATAAAACACAATAGGATTGTTTGGTCTCCAATTAGGATTCATTATAGCTTAGCAGGAATCAAGTACAAAGTACTGTTTTATGGTGACCAAGAAAAAAAGGAATAATTTTTTAAAACACATAATCAGGGTCGGACTGGGGGGCCCGGGGCCCATCGGGACTGCGTCTAGGCCCCCCCCTCCTCACCTATAACATGGATGGGCGCTGACGTCACTACACGGCGCCGGGCATCACTGCGCATGCGCGTCAGATGCCACACGCCACGTGTCGGGCAATTTTTAGTTTAAAATTGGGACGGGGAGAGGGGGGTTCTGGCCGGACGGGGGCCCATGAAGTTCGGTACCCACCGAGTTTTTTCCCGGTTTCCCGCCGGGCCAGTCCGACACTGCACATATTTATTTGATTCAAATAGAGTCTATGGGAGATGGCACAATGTATATACAATGGCCCAGTGACTGCAACCACATTATTTTAAGAGCATCACTGCCTTTCAGCAGTAATTAATGTGAGCTTAATGTTGCACGGAAAACCCATAATTTTTTTATATGACTGGCAACTGCCATGTTTCTGGCCTCAATCACCAAAAAAAAAAAAACCTAAAAAAGTGGCAGCAGATAAAGTCCCCAGTAGTCGGCTGAAATATATTACATGTATGGGATCTATTATGTAGAATGCTTGAGACCTGGGGTTATCTGGATAAGGGATCTTTCCATAATTTTATGACGGTTACTTATTAATGCACAATTTATTCATGGTGTCAAAAACCTGAAAAAGTTGCTGTAAAAAATTTATTTTTCTATTATGCCCCAAATCAGGACTGGACTGGGATTCAAAATAGGCCCTGGCATTACTAGTGGCATTACTAGTACACAGAGGCCCAATCGGCCCTCACCAGCCCACTTAGTAGTCACTTTCTATGACGTCTTACAGCAGCCCCTCTGGCATTTGCAGGAACCCACAGATTGCCAGTCTGGGCCTGCCCCAAAGCATTTCCAAACCCGAATCCAAATATACATTATCTATAACGGGGGTGTCCAAACTTTTTGCAACAAGGGCCAAATTTGGTGAGGTGAAAATGTGCGGGGGCCGACCATTCAGGGCTGAACTCCACGATTTGTGCGCAATCTGATGCACTGAGCAAAAACACATGCGTTCGTTGAGTTCAGCCCTCAGCCTGACATTCTTTGAACCATTATTATTTAATTGGCATGCTGCTGCTAATTAGCTGTGTGGGGCTATGGAGGGTACAATATATTTGCCCTTATCACCTCGTGTGTTGCCCTCATTTGTAATTAATGAGGAAAAACAATACTGAAGGCAAATTAATCTATCTGAAGCCCTGGAATCTAGGTTGAGACAAATACAGTTTTAATCTGGTATTTTATCTAACACTAAAGAAACAATCGGGCAAAATGTTATGCAAAATGTCCCCTTTAAATAGAATTATTATATTATTATTACTAACTGGGCAATGAGCAGAGTCTCCTCTCCTCCTCTTATATCCTTTGTGACATGATGTTTCTTCTGGAACCAAGTATTTCAAGCCGGGCAGCATTTAGTATATCCATCCTGGGCTGCAGTTTGGCCACCCAAATTCATTTAAAAGTCAATGGCAGATGTCCCCTTAACGGTTTGAAGATGTTTTAACCCTCATGAAATGTTCAGAGTTTCTGGGGTTCAATGCTTTTCTGCGAAAACTAAACTTTTCCATAGCTTTCTGGCGTCAGTCATTTTTAAAAGTTTGTTTTATTTGGTTACAATTTTGAGCTTTCTGGATAATGGGTGTCTGGATAACGATTCCCGTACCTGTATATCTCTTTCTCTATATGTAAGTTTACTGTATATACAACACCTCACGTATGAACTTCTCAGCTTAACCTCAGCCCCTTTCATATAACAGAAATCTCATCCCTCAAATTGTACTGTGTGATCATTTCTCTGTCTTCTAAGAGACTCACTGACCATTTCTGTGTGATGGCTCAATTTATTCCTCAGCACTAATAAAAACTAAAGTTCTTACCCAGGGCTGGTGCTGAATGACAGTCAAGAAGCACAGGGGTTATGGGCCAATAAAATGAAGCTAAAAGCTACTTATAACTGGGTATGTGTTCCCTGAAGGAAAGCAGATGGAGCTTTCAGAAGCAATTGGGGAATAATGAAGAGGAAATAACATGTTCACCCTTCTGTCCTTCATGGTTAGTCCCTAGAGTCTCCATCATCTGAGCACAACCGTAGCCATAATCCTCTTGTGTGTACGGGGCACAGGTGCACACAGTGTTATACACTATGGGGCAGATTTACAAAATTCACGTGAATAATTCGAAGTTCGAGCGAATTTGATTTAAATTCGAATCTTCAAATATGCAAATTAGGCATATTCGACCATCGAATATTCAAATAAAATTTTATTCGAATATTCGATGGTCGAATACTTCCCCTTTAAATTTTTATTTGACCACCTACTTTGCCAGGATCAAGCTACCGAACTGGCAATCCTTATCTGAGATCGAATATAAAAAATGAGATTGATCAATTAAATTCGTTTGAATATTCGATCAATCATTTGAATATTATATATATATCGAATTGCGGTAAAATCCTTTGAATGCGACTATCCAATTCAAAGGATTTTATTTCCCCACTATTCCCATGGTCGAATTTCTAATTTTTTTTTATTATTCGAAATTCGACCATTAGTAAATCTGCCCCTAAGATTCTTCCCATTCAATGTTAGTTATATTATGCAACATACAGCTTAGACTCTTCATATATTTTGGAGCCCTAATGTGGTTTGAGGGTTTTTCTAATATGTTCTGCCTGACTGTGGATTCTGGGAGACGTAGTCAAGAAGAGGTGGAAGGGGAGGGTATTATTCCAGAAAGTAATCTGAATTTTACCATTTCAAAGGAGGCAATCAGAGAGGATTCCAGAGGAATATTGAAGTTCAGTTGTTATATTAACATAGCCGCTTGGTTGTTTCATTTTTATGAGCCAGTGGGAGTGCAAGGTAAATCAGAAAGCATGTCAATATCTCTGTGCAATGCATCCTCCATCCTTCCTATAACAGCGACACCTTGTCCTGTTCGTGTCTGGATGCTCAGTGCTCTTAGCAAGTCTAATGAAAAATTTACCTCCTTTCCATTTTATGGAAGTGGTCTTTGCAGGAGACAAGCAAAATGGGGAGGGGGGGTTGCAAAGACCACAGGAGACATGCTCTGTCTGACTTCTGTTGCACAGAAAAAATGGATGGATGAGCTGCGGCAGTTTATTCCTGCTAGTCATTCCTCCATGTCTGCTTGCAAAGCTGGAGATTAGGGAAAAGCAACAACATCATGCTATTTGTACCGTGTGCAGAATAAGGGTGATTCAGTTGGGAAAAGGTATTTTTTTACAGGGGGATCAGTGCTCCAGAGCATTTTTAGATGTTATGTTGTGCACACCATAAAAATGTTTCCTTCCCTCTACCTAAACAAAGATAGTCAAATCCTAAAGGAGTGTTGCTCTTTCATCTGTCATTAGACTGATCAAAACCTGCCTTGGCTTTGATAGGGGGACTTTCATTTCTGCCTGAGAGTAACGTTGCACATTTCTGCTGCAATGAGGATTGGGATTGTTTGGGTTAGGCTACCAAGCATGAGGCCGCTAATCTCTTTGTCACTGTGCTGATTTGTCAGACAGTTCACCTCAAATAAAGGCTTTTTGCAAATACTTTCTATTTGTGATCATTTTTCTAATATTGAAGTGTAAAGTAAAATTTTTTCACCTAAAGCAGCTCTGGGGAGGGGGGGG
>CM044434.1:22792658-22809534 GCA_024363595.1 Xenopus borealis | reverse complement strand
TTATATACTGTAACATTTCAGTTGGTGGGCTTCTGTTCCCTATTCCCACAGACACCAGCGCAGTGGTCATGGAAATTGATCACGACAGACATGTGGTCTTCACTGAAACCCTGACCTTTGGTTCCCAGGACCATGAAGTTCTCCTGGCTGCTGTGCAGCCCACTGAGGAGCAGGCCATGAGCCGGCTGACAGCCCCTGTAGTGACCACTCAGCTGGATACCAAGAACATTGCCTTTGAGAGGTCAGTATAGTGTCCATATAATGTCCCCTATATGCTCAATTATGTGACATACTTACTGAGCATTACCTGGTGGGGAATAAAGAGAAGCAATGCTTGTTAATTATACCTGCTATCTATGTGCTAAGCTGATAAGTAAGAGAGAGCTAGATGGGATTATGCCATATGAAAGATCCCCTAGCAGCATTCTTTTCTTGTTTGGTACTTTTGCTTCCTTTACATACTAAATAACTCTTTGAGAATTAAAGTATCCCCCCTGCATAATGCTGTTCATTATAATTTTTTCACAGAGCACAGGGAGCCCAAAAAAGAAGAGAGAAGCTCATTACACATAATTGCCCCAAAGCCTTTCTCTCCCAGAGTGACTTGGAGTTCCAGGGTGGGAAGTTGGTGCATAATGTATTTATATAGTAAAATAAAATATAGATGTTTCCTAGTAATCAGAACAAGTAATATAATCCCTTGATATTGGGGTTGTATTGGGCAAGCTGTATCAACTAACCATACCCTGTATATTTGCTATCTTGTTAGTGATGGGCGAATTTATTCGCCAGGCGCAAATTTGCTGCGAATTCCGTCAGCGAAAATTCACCTGCCGAAAATTCGCTGGCGTAAAAAGAACCAGAGTCGCGCACCGAAAATGACGTGACGCGCGTCAGAAATGATGCGATGTGCGTCGTAAATGACGCGACGTGCATCAAAAATGTGCCGCGACTCGTTTCACAAATTTTTTTGCCATTTCGCAAATTTCGCTGGAAATTTTCTATTTTTCGGCGAAACGAGATAGATTCGCCCATCACTAATCTTTGTTATAAACTATGGAATTAGATCATCTGTACTTTGTTGCCATAAGTCTCCATAGAAAGACTAAAAACATTTTCTTTTGTCTTCTTGCTCCTCCAACCTTCTTACAGCTGCACATAGCATGCATGAGATAAACCACTTGTCCTTAACCTGCTGGAATGGATTCCTATAAGCACTACTGAACATGTCACAACATTATTTTGCAGTGATAAATGAACCTTTCTTTATGCCTGATGTGACCATGATTTATGCAGTCTTTCTAGTGTTGTAGGAATGGTGCTTTGTCATCTCACAGGAACAAATCAGGAATCCTTGGATGGAGGAGTGAGAAGATGGAAGTTGTCAATGGATATGAGGCAAAGGTTGGTTGGAAAGGGGTCCATGGGCTTATAGTTAACTAATCATCCCTTTAGATCAGTGGAAGAGATGAGGTAGAAACTGAAGGAAGGAAAACAAGGGAGGAATTGAAGGAAGGGAAAACAAACAGACATAGCTCCTACCCCCCAATAAACCTTTAGAATATAATATATTTAACATATTTATAATTAAATTCTGCATCTTTCTGGTTCCTCATGGGCCCCCTTTTCAGCGGCAGAGTTTGCTGCCCCTATTTCATCCCCCACTAAATATTTTAATTTTAAAATATTATAATGTGTGTTATAATATACTGTGTGTACACAACATTCCCTCTCTGTTTATCAGTTTTTCCATGCAAAGGCAGGGACTTTCTCCATAGTCATTAAAGGACCATAACATAATATTTTCCGATCCATTGTAAATGGAAGTGGTTGAAGCTATGGGTGGCTGCACTTTGGCAGATTTTTCCAGTGTTAAAGTGGCCATACACAGGGAGATCCACTCGTTTGGCAATCCCCGATATTCCCACATTGAGGAGGGCGATGTCGGGCTAATGCAGGAAAACAGACGGTTGGATTGCAGGACTGCATCGATGAACATATCCAATTTTAAACCGAAATTGGCCAGATATTGATCAGGGAAGCCCGTCAGAGGGACCCACGCAGGCCCCAATAAGCTGCCGACTCTTTAGCTAACAAGCCATGTGCAGATTCATGCAAATAGATACATTTGTGACTAAAATACATGTTTTTGAAAATTTATTTTTCTTGCAGGCAGGGGTGATCTCTAACAATTTCATGTTCATTCCCTATTTCTTTATGTGAAAAATGAGGCTCAATAATAGAGAAATAGAGTATAGTAAGTAGATCTAATAAAGAGGTTAAGTGAGGTTAAGTGAGGAGGAATAATAGTTTGGAAAGTTGGGCCCCTGGTCTAAGGTTTTCTGGTGGGCCCCTGGGCTAAGGTTTTCTGGTGGGCCCCTGGTCTAAGGTTTTCTAGTGGGCCCCTGGGCTAATGTTTTCTGGTGGACCCCTGGCATCTAGGGTTGCCACCTTTTCCTGAAAAAAATACTGGCCTTCTGATATATATATTTTTTTCCCTATTGATAACATTGGGCCCAACCATCAAAAATACCGGCCAGGCCGGTAAAATACCGGTCAGGTGGCAACCCTACTGGCATCCCAGTCCTGTCCTCACTTAAAACATCTGTAATGAGAGCTCTAGGCTTTTTGCCGCCCCTTGTAATTGGCTGTTCGCTACTGCCTGAGGCAAAGTTCTCACCTCTCCTCATGGCAGGATTGGCCCTGTTTACAGACAAATAATCTGCAGTAAAACATTATCCAGGGAGTGTGCACTAACCATACTTATTTCTCAACCCATCAGTCCATTTTGGGGTGAACCCCAATGATCAAAACACCTGTGCCCTTTAGCAGTTGCTCCTCGTTCATGTGAACACTGGGCAAATTTTCCCTTAGGCAGTAACCAATAGCAACCAACCAGTGACTGCCTTTTTTTGTCCAGCCAACTATGGTTTGAACAAAAGTAAACATCTAATTGTTTGCCATGGGTTACTGCCCAGCTGCAAATTTGCCCAGTGTTTGTAAATGATCTCCACTGTCAATGAAAGACACTGGAGGTGCTGGACAGAAACCTCAGCACATTTCCCATTCCTTTTTTGGTGCACAGGGCAGCCCTGTATCAATTTGCACCTTGCCCTGTAACACCACTTGACCTGACTCTAGCTTGCCCTGTGACATCACAACTGTAGCTAGCCCTGTGGCATTATGAGAATATATAATAACAATGGCAGAGAGACGCAATCCAAACCCATGTCATGAGGGAGATAATGATGGGACTTTTTGAGAACAGTCAGAAGGCAAATAAGTCAAAAACTATAAAGAATAAAAAAAACGAAGGCCAGTTGAAAGGTTGCTTTGACGTAACCATTCTACAACATACTGAAAGTTAATTTTAAGGGGAAACACCCCGTTAATAAAATCCAGGACTGGATCATTATCACCCTTATGACATGGGATTGGTTTACATCTCTGGATAACTATGTTCTCATTATATGTTTTTCAGCTACATTTCAATCATGCCCTTAAAGGAAAACTATACAAAAATTGGAGTGCTCAAACCTTTGCCTAGACCCAAATTAGGGTAACAGGTGCTCAAACTGGAAGACCTTTGCCCGCCCTTCAGGTCCAAATATTCCATGCAAAAACAAAAACCAGTGGCACTCTGATAAAAGTGAAAAAAGTGAAGTTGGTTTATTCAGCCCATATACATACAAAAAAGAAGGGCAACGTTTCGGACTCCACTGAGTTTTGATAAAGGACTCAGTGGAGTCCGAAACGTTGCCCTTCTTTTTTGTATGTATATGGGCTGAATAAACCAACTTCACTTTTTTCACTTTTATCAGAGTGCCACTGGTTTTTCTTAAAGGAAAACTAAACCCCATAAAGAGAAATGTCCCCATACACTGAGCCCCAATCCAGTCCCTCCTCCATAAATAGTCTATAACTTGCTTCAAACTGTAGTTATACACTCAAAGCCAGTATATAGTATTTCCAATATATGTCCCACTGTTGCTCCATCCTGACACCATATATTCCAACAAGTAGCATCAATGAAGGGGACAGAAGGACAGGACACATGATTACTGTTACTGTGCAAGTTTGTTTTGTGAATTGCAATAAACTTGCAGTTATCCTGCAACCTGTCCTTCTGTCCCCCTCATTGATGTTGTTTGTTGGAATATATATATAGTCTATAACTTGAAAAGTGTCCCTGGAGGTATTATTGACCTACACTATGGATGCAGAGTATGGTGGCTGAGCACATGGGTGCAGTGTTTCCTCTAATTTCTGGCCTCTAATCTCTTCTCAGCTAGCTGTGCAAAAAATTATTATTTTGTGCGCACATTTTAAACTTTTGTGCGCATTTTTAAAAACTGTGCATTGGTCAGAATAAATGCAAAACTTTGTATTTTCACTCAAAATTCTTTGTGCACACCACAATTTATTGCGTACACTAGCCTCAAAATGTGTGCACGCAAGCACAGCTTAGATGGAACATCTTTTGCATCTTCGCATCCTCTTCGTTCCCTTCTGTGATTTTCGGAGCTTTACAGTGTATGCACAGTTGGAGTCACTAAAGTAATAGCAGCAACTGTGTATATGCTGGAAATCTCTGTAGAAAACATAAGGTGGCCATACACAGGCTGATAAATGCTGCTGACAGACCAAGTTGGCAGCTTATTGACCTGTGTACGGGGACCTCCGAAGGGCTTTACCGAGGAAAAGTCAGCCAGATGTCGACTAACATTTCCGTTGGATCGCGGCCGCATCTGTTCGTTGAGGGGTCCCGCAATCCGACCTCCCATATGGCCTCCATTATGATCCAATCATTGGGCCCTAGGGCCGACGATTGTATCAGCCTAATATCGCCCACCTCAAGGTCCGCTCGTTTGGCGACATCACCAAACAAGTGGATCTCTCCATGTATGGCCACCTTTAGGATGAGGTTCTGAAGATACTGAAGATTGCACCATGAGCGTCACTGCACTGCTCTGCATTGATAGGTCAGCATTTCATGCATGGAATTTTTTTTTACTTTACTATGCGGGGAGGAAGCAGAGAAGGGGGCAATGGCGGCTCAGTGTAGGGGCTTTTCTCTTTACAGGGTTTACTCCTTCAAATATGGATGCACCGAATAATTTTCAAATGTATATTAGGACAGGAACGAAAATCACATGACAATGTAGTAAACAAAATATCCCACTTTTTTCTTTCTTGTCCATAATTTCACAAAGGATTCAGGGATCCGGCTGAATCCCAAATAGTGGATTAGGTGCAACCCTACTTTCAGTGTTCTTGTTATTATCACACACTGTGCTTTTCCTCATAGACTAGAGTAGGGGAGCCTGAGGAAAAATATATGATATTTCTTTTTGTAGAAAGTATAACTCAGCCCAACCACAAAAGCAGTTTATCCTTACATGACAGCACTGAGAATAATGCATTAATAGTTGCACGGTTAGGGTCCCATGTGTACAAGCATTATAGCGATTTATTTAGTGCAAGCCGCAGAGAGATATTGCCCAGATAATCAGACTCTACCGCAATGCACTTCTTTCTCTTGCATTCTCTCTGTAGGTGTATGGCGCTTCCAATGTAGAATTAATCACTAGAACCCGCACAGAGCATCTATCAGACCAGCACAAAGGAAAGAGCAAAGGTAATGTCAAATACAATGTATTTTGCTAGTACAGGTATGGGACCTATTATCCAGAATACTCAGGACCTGGGGTTTGCCAGATAACGTATCTTTCTGTAATTTGGATCTTCATACCTTAAGTCTTCTAGAAAATCACGCAATCATTAAATAAACCCAATAGGCTGGTTCTGCTTCCAATAAGGATTAACTATTATATGTTTGGATCAAGTACAAGCTACTGTTTTATTATTACACAGAAAAAAGAAAATCTTTTTTTTTTTTTTAAATTGGATTATTTCATTATAATGGAGTCTATGGGAAACGGACATTCCATAATTCGGAGCTTTCTGGATAATGGGTTTCCCGATAAGGGATCCCATACCTGTAGCTAGTGTAAAGCAATGACTGATATTGGGTGTTATCCAGAGAACTTGTAAAGAAGCTTGGAACCCAAGAAATAGTGAAGCCACAGTCAGGTTGTAAAAGGTTAAAACACATTTATTTCCAAAATTTAAGAACCATTCACCTGACGTGTTTCGTGTCCAAAAGACACTTAATCATAGGCATAACATTATACATTACAATCGCGCTATTTACAAGAAAAGTAGCCTACTTTTCTTTTAAATAGTGTGATTGTAAAAAAATAAGTGTCTTTTGAACATGAAACGCGACAGGCGAATTCTTAAATTTTGGAAATAAATGTGAGCTTTTTAACCTTTTACAACCTGACTGTGGCTTCACTATTTCTTGGGTTCCAGGCTTGTGCCAGCCTCTTTACAAATTCTCTGGATTGCTCCCCTTGCTGAAGGTCTGGGGTGTATACACCCGGCCCACCGTGTACAGCGATAAGCTCTTTTCAATATATAACATACCAAACACAATCTGGTTATAAATTTGTAATTCTGATATTAGGTGTTGCTGTATTGGTGTCGTTATGGTGGATCAAGGCACCATATGTAAACAGTGGATATCAGTAAAACTAGTTTAAAATACCTATTCAACCTTCCAACCAGCTGCTGGACCACAACTGAAACTAATAAAACTTATATATTAAAGAAATGAATGTAGTAAAAAGAATAGAAAAAGATCTGACCCTTCTATCAGATGTTATTATGGCAATGACTTTCACAGGGTATAACTCGGTATTAAATAGACAATTAAATTATAAAGTGCTAATGCAAAATAATTATGTCACCTATGTCATTGCCTATGGAAAAGCATGTATGCGAAACGCGTGTCGGCAGTTTTAATCTTAAAGACGGTTTATACCATTTTAACATTAACCTTAGGGGATTTCTTTTAAGGAATTATTTTGCATTGAATCTACCTTCTCCTTACTGGGCTCAAAGGATTATAATTCTTTATCCTTAATCTGTTTTCTCTCAGACGCTCTCAGGGATTTGTGGTTTTTTAAAATAGCTAGATCTCTTTCTAGCTAGATCCAGTTAATTATCCAGACCACAGTCCCTGAGTTGCAGACTTCTCCATCTTTGCGGGGTCCAGAAGTCAGCAAAAATTCAGATAGATCTAACGGGACTCCTCCCCCCTTTTTTTTCTAATTCATACCTACTCTTGTAATCCAACTATTATATGAATTCATCTGATAAATTAAATTAGCATATATAGAATCAATTGATTGTTTTACCGCATCTGATAAAATAAATTAGCACATATAGAATCAATTGATTGTTTTATCGAACACCAATTAATTACCATCATGGTTTATGAATTCTTCAAGGGGGGAATCAATTATATCAATTCACATGTTATTATTCGCGTGAATTTTATTGGAAGAATTGATTTTTTATACACAAAAACAATCCATTAATTTATGTAACTTATATTATTACTATTTATCGAATTTTTGAGTGGGGGGGTTAATTTTTAGTATACCATACGTCGCTATTCTCTCTGGAGCACTGGGTCACTTTATAATTCTAGCACAACGCCCCCTTATAGTTGTAAGGTGATATAATTATTTTGCATAAGCACTTTATAATTTGATTGTCTATTTAATATTGAGTTATACCCACGTGAAAGTCATTGCCATAATAACATCGGCTAGAAGGTTGATATATTTTTCTTTTCTTTTAACTATAAACTTTTATTTGCTGACATAAACCAAATCCTCAGATTACTGGTAGATAGATAATTTCTTTCAATACACTAGAAATGAATGTAGCCCCTCTTGTAAAAAAAAAAAAAAATGTTTTTTAGAAGTCACCTTGAAGTTCCATGACCAGAATGGTCACTGGTGGAAATCCTCTTGCTAGAAGTGCCATCAGAGATGTTATTGGTTACAATTTGCAAGGCCATTAGTTTTAGCTACCAGTGTCTTTAGACTTCCGTACATGATATCAGAACTAGTGATGGCAAATAAATTTGCCAGGCGCGAATATACAGCGAATTTCCGCAAATTCACCACCAGTGAATACATTTGCGAAACTGCTGCGAAAATTCACCTGCAAAATGTCTGCCGGGTCAAAACAATTTTGGTGCGAGTCCGAATAGTTGCTTGCATCAAAACTGCTGTGAGTTAAAATTATACGGACGCCCGTTGACTTTAATGCACTTGGAATAAATAGGCAGAATTCTGAACCTAATATTACTGCAGTAAATTCTGAGTCACTTTCACAAAGCTGAAACTTGTAATAAAAATATAAGGATAGAAGTCCCCAAGGAATTTCCATGACCATATAAAAACACAAGGTTGAAGCTTAAGTTCTTTCATAATGGTTATGGAACCCTAAGGTGATTTCTGATGTCCCCATACACATTTAAGTGAGCCCTGTGACATAAATTACATCCTTGAGCACTAATTATAACTGATGACATCAGTAAGCACCACTATCAGCTATCTATTTCTCTGTCTATCTTCTGCATCTATCTATCTATCTATCTATCTATCTATCTATCCATCTGTTTGTTTGTTTGTCTGTCAGTCTGCCTGTCTGTCTATCTATCATCTATCTATCTAATAATCTATCTATATTTATCTAGCTAATCTGTCAAATCATCTATGTATCCATCTATCTATCTACCTATCCAATCGTACACTGTAGCTAACTAAATATCTATCTTTCTATTTATCTATCTGTCTCTTTATCTATCTCTCTATCTTGCTATCTATTTATCAACTAAGTATTTAATCATCTATCTATTTATCTCTCTCTCTCGCTATTTAATTATCACCAATCTAACTATTTACTCATCTATTTTTCTATCTATCTATCTATCTATCTATCTATCTATCTATCTATCTATCTATCTATCTCTGTATCTTTTTATCTACCTATCATCTATCAACTATCTAATCTATCAAATCATCTATCTAACCATATAGTTATCTAAACGTATATCTGTCTATCTCTTTATCTATCTCTGTATATTGCTATCTATTAATCAACCAGTGTCGGACTGGCCCACCAGAACACCAGGAAAAGTCCTGGTGAGACCAGGTGTCACAGGGCCCTCCTGCTGCTAAGTTCATGGCCATTCCCCATTTCTAGAGGCTAAATAAATGTAATAATGGATTATAGTATGTAAAGAAAATACACTAGGAGAATAGAGGTTGAATGAGTAGAGGAAGAATAATAGCACCAATTTTTTGGTGGGCCCCTAGTGTAAGGTTTTTGGGTGGGCCCCTGATGTCCCAGTCCGACACTGTAATCAACTAACTATTTAATCATCTATCTATTTATCTCTCTATTTATCTCTGTATCTTGCTATCTACTGTATCTATCTATCTATCTATCTATCTATCTAACAAGCTAACTATTTAATTATCTATCTCTGCATCATCTATCTATCTATCTATCTATCTATCTATAATCTATCCATTCATCTGTCATCTATCTATCTATCTATCATCTATATAGCTATCATCTATCTATCTATTTATTTATCATCTATATAACTATTTTATCATCTATCTCTAGCTAACTATTTTATTATATATCTTAATCATCATCATCATCATCATCTACTTCTCTATAGCTTTCTAACTATGTATGAAATAATGTTAAAGAGATGGGTTGGAACACACAACAGAGATACAAAACCAACCTCTTGTAGATAGGGTTCAGTGAAATGGCATGGTCAGCAAAAAACATATATAAGGATCTTTATTATTTTATGAGTAGATATATAAATAAAGCTACTGTACATTTAGCTCTCCAATGTACTCTAGGGAGCAGACTTTAAAGAATATTCATGAAATATAGAGTAGTGTCAGGTGGATGTGCACACAGAACTGCTCAGAAGGTAAATGAAAATGGAAGCAATGGGCAGAACCTCTGAGATACAGTATGCCTGTCAAGGGACCTTAAACTGATATTTTTATCCTTGTGTACATGTGTCCCATAACCCCAGTATCATTTGATACCTTCTGGTAGTTAGTAGATTAGGGATATTTATTTGTAATAGTGTTGCTCAGGATTAAGAGTTTCTTTGATTTTTACTTCCAGGCAGTAAAACCCCTCTACAGTCATTCCTAGGAATAGCAGAACAGCATGTTGGACCAAACAATGGGGTGAGTATGATCATTGCTTGATTTTCTTCTGGTGACTACATTGTGTCATTGTTAATTTTTATGGACCAGTCTATCTATATACCATATTTGTAAGATGGCTTCAAACTGTCACAAATTAAGCGTAAATTAAGATAAATGAAAGATTGTTCCAAATTCAAAATTGAGATCAAGAAGCAGCTAAGGGGTCCAGCAGGGTCCTTATTTGTGAGGCCAATAAATTCTTCTTATTTAATAAATTTTTGGGTGTTTTGTAATGAAGAAGAGGCATGGTCATGCACCAGTGTTTATTGCACTTTATAGGAGGCATGGTCATGCACCAGTGTTTATTGCACTTTATAGGAGGCATGGTCATGCACTAGTGTTTATTGCATTTTATAGGAGGCATGGTCATGCACCAGTGTTTATTGCATTTTATAGGAGGCATGGCCATGCGCCAGTGTTTATTGCACTTTATAAATCTTAAAATGTTTAGTGGGTGAAAACGTTTTTGGTTTTCAAAACAATACAACACATAAAAGGAAAAAAAAAGTGACATTCCTTTTTAACTTTGTTTTCAAATCAGTACTTCCGCCAAACATATCGCTTTTTGGAATAGTTTATGTCCAAATATAGCATATATATATATATAATTGGTGCATCTGTGGTTTTATTAGCAGACTTTAATCACTCAGACCTTCAACCAGACAAATCCTACAGCCATTACGCCCGATGAATACTTTGACCCAAACTTTGAGCTTGGACATCGGGATATGGGGAGGCCAATGGAGCTCACTACCAAAACCCAGAAGTAAGTCGGAACTTATTCCCAATGATAACTGAAGCTGGAAGTCAGACTCCATCCCTGCAGATTTACAGTAGGACTGCATTAGGGACAGGTATTTTTGAAGGATGTTATCCAGGAAATTATTTCTTAGAATAAACACATTTCACATTCAAACAGTTGGATCCGGTTTGGCCATTTCATCAGAGAGAGAGAAAATATTCTGTAGATTCTAAGGGAGCTCTTGCTTAGTCAGTACCAACTCATTATTCTTTCAAGCTGCAGGGCACTTCCACTTTCCATGTTTTCTGTTCCCTGTGTGCTTGTCGTTGATGTGCAGGTTCAAAGCCAAGCTATGGTTGTGTGAAGACCATCCACTGTCGCTGTCTGAACAGGTTGCCCCCATCATCGACCTCATGGCAATAAGCAATGCACTTTTTGCAAAACTCCGTGACTTTATAACTCTCAGGCTACCCCCAGGGTTCCCCGTCAAAATTGGTGAGTGGCTGTTCCTAAAAGGAACAGATTTTGTGCTGATCTTTCTGGAGGATATTGACGTTTATGCCTGGGGTCTTGCAATGTCTGGGAAAGAAAGTTTGTTCCCAAGAACGTTATTTAAAACATTAACGTTTGTTTTAGCTGATTAATTCCCTAAAGAATGTAGTGTCTAGTAATCCTTCTTCTAGATAAATATTCAAAAGCATGCTATATAATAGAAAAGGTTTTTATTCCATCACATTAAAATATCAAAAAAGACCTCTCATGGAGCCTAACGCGTTTCATGCTTACCTAGCACTTAGTCATAGGCAATCCTAATTTATAGTAATCCTTCCTACCAGAAAGATTGAATAAAGTTCCAAACACCCTATCCCCATCTTTCTGTATCAGGCCCCGGCCAAACTTGCTCCTTCCCTTGGGCTACGTTATGACAATGTGTGAAGGGGAAGGAGTATGCACAGAGGGGTGCTGGAGACCAGAGTCAGCGGAGGACATGGGGTAGATGACAGAAGTGGTACTTGCATTTCTTTGCACCCTAGGCACATGCCTAGTTCTGTAGTTCTAAGAACAGTGGAAATGGCTGCAGACACCCGATCTTTATCGAAAACATAATTTATTAATTGTAGCATTTTATTCTTGAAGTGAACACATATCTCCTGTCATTTTTTTTACACAAAATCGATGGTCTTATGTAAAGTGTATAAACACTGTCTTGTTATATTTCTGCAGAAATACCCATCTTCCACATCCTGAACGCCCGCATTACATTTGGTAACTTGAATGGATGCGACGAGCCTGTGTCATCGCTGCGCCAGAGTCCAAGCAGTGAGGTCCCATCTCCAAGCAGCGACTCCTGCAGTGTTAGCAGCACCAGCTCAATAAGTATGATGCCACACCAGGGGGACACGGGACAGAGGGCTGCCAACAGTATGTGTCAGGCTCAGCAAGGCAAATTCATAGTCAAAGAGGTCCTGGGATGGGCTGACAACAGAGAAAAAATTCCATTAGTCATGCGTCATGTCGCTATCAGAGTAATTGAAGTATTATGATCAACATCACCATTTCAGATAGGTGTCGTAGGCCTTCACCAGCACTACTTTTCCAGAAAGCACACGTAGAATGTTCTGTTTCCATGGTAATTTTAAGTGCTCTGCATACACCTTGCTGCATCTCATCTACAGAATTATCCTGCACAAATGGAACAGTAATATTCGTGTATATTTGCATTTCTTTTTTTTTTGCAGCCTCAGGCAAAGGCTGTGAAATGGACCAGTCCTTGTTTGAAGCACCTCGTAGCTACAGTATGGTGGGGAGTTATAGGGAGACAATGCGGGAGGAGGAGGATGACCTGCTGCAGTTTGCTATCCAGCAAAGTTTGTTAGAAGCCGGCAGTGAGTACGATCAGGTGAGATAACAAGAAGTATAACAATACCAAATGCCCAGGTACTCATTCTCTTCTTCTGTATCTAACATTCCATCTCTGAAATATCACACTATAACTGGCACGGCTTTTTGTCCATGTCCCTCCTCAATATCTCTTTCAGCTTTGCTTAATTTGGAAGGAGCTACTTGTTCCTCCAGTCAAAACAAGTCAAACAAATAGATTCTCTTTGATTAGAGGATCGTGACTCTCTGCTTTCTAGGCATGAGAATGTGTTAGACTTGATAGGGCTGCAGTATATAATTATATTATAATACATTATAAAAATTTTACATTACATATTAATTACATATTATAAGCAATAGGTTAATTTTTGGTGCCAGCCTTATCTGATGAAGAGTAGGGCCTCACGAGAATGTCCAGTTATGATTATTAAGCCATGTTGTTTTCTCCTCTTACTCTGTAGGTTACAATTTGGGAAGCTTTGACCAACAGCAAACCGGGAACTCACCCAATATCCAGTGGAGGGCGGAAAGGAGAAAGGTGGGTAAGAAATAGCTCTGTGATTTGAGGTGAAGGCACTTTAATCCTGGTCTGTATAACAGAGCTCTAAATATAGGAAGGACGTTGGAAATATATAATGTCCATAGAGACATGTTAATTGGGCATCACTGTAGCTCAGTGATCACTTATCACACCTGCCTTTATGTATGCCATTATGTAAAATATTGGTGTTTTTATTTTATTATCCTGAACCCTGGGGCCAAGGGCCAACTTTATTTCCTATGTGCAAATATTTGACAGTTTAACAGCTGACAAGAAGGATCAGCCTAGCAGCCTACAGTTCAACCCCCAAATGAATGAGCCCTCTCTGGAGCCCATACAATGCATTTAAAGTGTAAGTCAACCTCAAAATAAAAAATGTGCCTAATAAAAGAAAACATAATTCAAATATGTGAGAAACATGAATGGTGCTCAGAGCCAAAAAAAAAAAATTAATAAAGCTGGTACTACCAGAAAAATGTAGATGAAAGTAAGAAACAAAAAAGTCAATAAATTCAGGAGGGTCTACTCACAGCACAGTACATGGATAACGGGTCCCATCCCTGTATATTGCAAAGTTGCCTAAAACAATGTTTTCTTTATTTTATTTTTTTTATATTGGGGTTGACTTGGCCCTTTATAGTTCTGCCAGTGAGGACTGATGCATGGATATAAGGATAGCTGATGACTTTCCAACAGCTCTCCAGTTGGAATTTCAGCACCTATCTTGTTGCTAGGGTCTTGTTCACCTTTTCAACCAGATAGTGGTTTGAATGAGATACCAAAATATTAAGTGTAGCCTCACAAAAAAACTGGAGAGCTACTGAAGACCAGTTCCAGGTTGTTTAAGAATATCGCCATTTTCACCTTTGTTGCAAACACAGACAAACTGCAAATATGATGATTGTATTGGACTTTCTCTACAGAACCCCCCAACACACACAGCCGCGCAGCCCTCCGCACACAGATCCTGGCAATGTCTTTAGCACTTACCAAAAGCAATTACGGCTTGCCATGGAGCTGTCGGCTAAAGAGCAGGAGGAAGCTGAAAAGCGGAAGCAGCAGGAAGAGGAAGAACTGGAAAGAATCCTGCAGCTCTCCCTTACTGAGAAGTAACAGGACTTCGGTTAGAGAGGACAACCTCCCAGGAGGTCTACTGAGTCGGTCCAAAGGCTCACCCTGAAGCCACAGCTCTACATGTGTTTAAATAAAGGATTAATTATGATTGGTGATAGGTACAAATGGGGCTTCCTGATACACAAGTAATGCATTGCAACAAGAGCCAGAGGAAAGGGTCACACACCACTAGAGACTTTTACACCCAAAACTTACAGCCACAAAACCAGGAGTAGTTCCCACAAACCATGCACTGGATACAGATACTCCCCAATAACAATACTTGTTTCCTTTGGTGTGTAATCCCTTTGCCACTGGTGGCAAAACGACAACATTACACATCACAGCCCAAAAGTTTTTTTGTTTTTTTCTTGTGTGGTTCATCAGCAAACTGATCAATGTTTATAATATGGCACCTACTTGTGGGTAAAGAAATGTGAATTCTCTTTGTGGTAGTGTGTTTGTTATTGGGATTATAGTACATGATTATCATAGAGCGAGCCCTGTCTAACTCCACTTTGAATAGGTGGGGACATTTTCAGGCCACAGGATGGATTTACTGATATTGGGGTGCTGGACCAAATGCCTTCACTTAGATGAAACAAGTATATAGGATGCATAGGCCTAATCATCGTGCTTATAAAGAGGCTTTTTTTACCATCTCCGGTTCTGTAGTAGAATAAGCTAAGTAACCACTGTTTTTCAGTAGGGGTGCACCACATCCCTGCATCAGGTAGGGTCCAATCACAAGGACCAGTACCCAGACCCGCTGACCTCTAATTCACACCCGCCACCTAAGACATGTCCCTACCAGAACCCCTACCCAACCCAGGCCCTACAGAATTAAGCTTCCCTTTTGACCCACGACCAGCGTCACCTTAGAACGGAAGTGAGATCACTTCGGCTCCGATTCTGCAGGAAAAAGATGAAAAAAATTGCCTAAAGCACTAGGTAGGGTGGGAGGACCAAGACCTGCATCTTCGCTGTCACAGAGGCAGGAATTTTCTAACCAAAATCAAATCTCTTTGTAAGTATTCCAGGGGTACCCAATCCAACACTGGACTCTAGCAACAACTTTGGATCCAGCAGAATCCAAGTGCCTGGCCAAATTAAATCCTTTAAAATCATGTGACTTTTGGTTACACAAATATGGAAAACATTAACATTTTTACACAAGCATAGCATCGTTTTAACCCTTCCTTACCTTAATTTGCATAGGCAAACTAGTATTCGTATGCAATTCGAATTTGGGTTGATCATTAAAGGGGTTGTTCACCTTTGAGTTAACTTTTAGTATAATGTAGAGAGTGATATTCTGAGACAATTTGCAGTTGGTTTTCATTTTATATTGTTTGTGGTTTTATAGTTATTTAGCTTTTTATTCAGCAATTTGGTTTCTATGGTACAAATTACCCTAGCAACCCTGCATTGATTTGAATAAGAGACTGGAATATGAATAGGAGAGGGACTGAATAGAATGATAAGTAATAAAAAGTAACAATAACAGTACATTTGTAGCCTTACAGAGCATTTGTTTTTAGATGGTGTCAGTGACCCCCATTTGAAAGCTGCAAAGAAACAGAAGAAAATTGCAAATCATTAAAAAGGTTTGAAAGGTTTCTTAGAATTGGCCCTTCTACAATATACTAAAAGTTAACTTGAAGGTGAACCACCCCTTTAATAAAAGATTCAGGTTTGCAAAGTATTCAGTAAAAGCAGGTTATACATCAGAAGAGCAATAAAACTACATGTATAATATAACTACACATATATTTATATAAGATATAAAAGTCAAATCCCAAACCAAGGAGGCTCTCCTGTAACAATAAAAACCTCAACAACAAAAGGTTCTCTCCAACCGCCAAACAAACTAAACTTCAAAACTTTGACTTTGAAAAGAACGCTTCACTATATCCTCTTGTTTTTTTATCCATTTCCCTTTTTTTTCTGAGGACAGCGACACATTTTGAAGTTTGACATATATTTATAAGGAAACTACCATTTACAGCAGATTCCGTATAAGGTCGTTAAGAGTGTGAGTCAAGGCACTCTCATGGGATTAAATGAAAGATACAGACACTGATATATATATATATATATATATATATATATATATATAGGTACAGGCATGGGATATGTTATCCAGAATGCCTGTGGACTCCAGATAAGGGATCTTTCTGCAATTTGGATCTCCATATCCTTTTTAAGAATGGTTGGATTTTAGCAGTTTTTGAAAACACAACTAAACTCTAAAACCACGAATGTCATTGAATTTATTGTGATACAAATGTAAAAAGAACGTATGAAAAGAACACTGGAAATTAACACAAAAAAATTCAAATACACCTAAAGGACCTGTTATCCAGAATGTGAGGGACCTGTGGTTTTCCCCAATTTGTATCTTCATATCTTAAGTCTATGAGAAAATCA
>CM044434.1:22764414-22778076 GCA_024363595.1 Xenopus borealis | reverse complement strand
CATAAGTACCAAGGAAGCACAAAAGAGAAATGCGCCTCTCTCAAATGTATATATTTTCCTCCTTCATAACTTAACATAAATAAAATGTGTAATGTTATATAAAGATGTTTTATTATGATGAAAGTATCCCTTAAACTGTAAAACCTCATACAGTAGCCTCGCCCTGTACCTAGACATCTGTAATTGTGCAATGCAATGGAACCAATGTTTTCTGAAGCCCTATATTCAATATTCTGAGGTCAGTATAACAGATGGGCCACATTTGCTCTCATTCTAGTAACCATTCGCCAGATACTGGCCTGCTGAGTGGTTGCTATGGGTTACTAGAACTGGAGCAAACAGTCATTGTATTACTCCCGGCATTAAGTGTGCAGTAAGGATATGGCACTTCACAGTCCTCGACCTCCATAGCCAAAACAGAGCAAATCAGTGTAGATACTGACCCACATTAAATCTGTGCAGCAATGCAAAAAGAAATAGCTAAATGCCAGCCTGCATAGATAGGCAATTTTATAATTCCAATGCGCAAACATCTGGATACACTATACTGCTGTATAAAGACACTCACACAGCCAAGTCCTTCTGATAAAAACAACAACCTTATTGACTAACAATAAAACCATAATCCCCTTCATCAAACTCCTGTGCCCTTTCATTGTTCACAAGTGTGATTATACAGCAGCAGTAACTTAAATAAGAGAAATGGAATAAGATCAGGAAGGAAGAAAAAAAGAACTGTATGTGCTTCTAATACCGTGTAACTACAATGTCCAAGAAACATGGCTTTGTGGTGGGGACTTGCATACAAATGTGTTATTAGTTTTTCGCTCAGTCCAGACTGTTCAATTTCCCCTCCATCATGCAAAGCAGCCCATTGGCCTCATGTTGTGTGGACGCTGCAGAAAAATGCGTTAGTGCTTTCAGGCTTTTCTTCTGTCCCTTTGGGTAGAAGGTAGCCCCAAGCAAAGGCCTCCCTAGAGGCACATCTACAATGAAGGAGTTTTGGAGCAGGATATTTGTTAGGGGATGTCCATTTGGAGTCCTTACAATGGCTCCTACCCCCTTTGGAAAGCATGATCAGGGTGTACTTCTTAGGAGGAGAGGACAAGAGGTTCTTCTAGTGCATTTTGAACCAGCTGGGCTGACCTTACACTCTCTCTGGCTCAGGCTGTGCCATTGGAAATTTCAAGCAGCAGGTTTTCTAGGTCAGAGATACGTTTTTCCTGGGACTCAACTGTGGCTCTCAAGCTCTTGATCTCTTCTAGTAAATCTTCAAGGGAGACACGCTGTCCAAAGAGAAGAGCAGAATAAAGAATTTGTGAACATGTTTTCAAAGCTACAGATGTTGCTGCTTTCCTTTGTGCTTGAGTTTAAAATATAATAAGGACTATAAAGTGCCCTCTTTACTTTTTAAAGTAAATAGGACGGTATAGAAATTTGCAATACGGATTAGTATGCACCTGGAAAGTGTTGGTTGAGATCATGTTCAGCAGAGCTACAGCAGATTTGGGAACCAATTGCCTGACTTGGCCAATAAACCATTTCCTCTTTGTAAGGCTCCATGGTGCACTAAATATTCACATCCCACAAACGGATTGTTCAATACGATTTCAGTTAAAAATTACGTTATTTTATTAGTTCCATTAAAATTTGTTAGCTTCGGTACAGTGCATGACAATCACCACTGACGCGTTTCGTGCCCCATGGCACTTCCTCAGAGTGTTACAGGTTTCTAACAAAACATAACTTTATAGCAAGTCTGGATGACAAACAAATCACACATTTTGTTTCTTAAAGGTATATTACACATATATCCTTACATATATCCATTATCCATCACAAGTAGTTAAAAGAAATGTTCTTGATTCCATGTATGTTTCTTGTCTCTCTTTTGGGGATAATTCTATTACACTTTGTGGACATTTGCTTAAAACTGACTTTATTTTTATTTTTCCTTTTATTAGTTTGGTAAGCTGTTTTATTCAATAAAATATTTGATCTCCCAGTCTTTATTTAAACCAAACGGTTTTTCAGTCTCTAAAGTAAACGTCCACCTAGTTTCTCTTTTATTAATCAATTTTTCCATATCCCCTTTCTCCTATCTAATCTGACATGTTCGATGCCTTGGGAGGATATACATCTATCATTACCATTATGTTTAGTTAGAATATGTTCTGCTATAGCAGATGAGACATCTTTTCTCCCTACACATGCTATATGTTCCAAAATCCTATCCTTCATTCTCCGCAAGGTTCAACCAACATATTGACTTCCACATATACATGTTGCCAAATATATCACATTATCAGTTTTACAATCTATATAGGATTTACACTTATATTCTTTCCCAGTAACTGAACTCCTAAAGTCCTTCAATACCTTTATGTAATTGCAAGCCTTACAGACTCTTGCTCCACATTTATATGTACCCACATTAGTTAACCAATTAGGTCTTCTATGTTCTAATTTTTCAGGTAACATACTAGGGGATATATGGCTAGCAATTGATTTACTTTTCCTATACGTAAACCATGGTTTTTCAATGTTTAATACCGGATCCTCACTGATCACATGCCAGTGTTTCATTATTATCTTCTTTATATCATTTGCCTCATTGCTGTAACCTGTCACAAAATAAAATTTATCCCTATCAGTTGTTTTTGGTCTCTTATGTTTTTTAGTTCTATCACACTTATTCCTACCACTCTCCTTTAGCATATGGTTTCGATCACTTAAGACAACTCTATCATATGCCTTTTTTAAAAGTTCTAGTACTATATCCTCTCTTTTCTAGCCTATCCCACAAATCCATTGCCGCTCTCTGGAAAGAATCCCAAGTGGAACAAATCCAATCGGGATGCCCTCCAGAAGCGGTTCCAGGTGGTTAATTGTCCTTAATTAAGGGAATTTCTACTGATGGATTTCCTAAACACATCTGTCTTGATCTTACCTTCTTCTTGTGTAAACTGTATATCCAAAAATTCTACACTTTTTTTACTAATCTTAAAGTAAATTCAATGCCACATTCATTGTTATTACAATATGTCACAAATTCTTGTATCTGTTCAATATTTCCCTTCCAAATCACAATCAGATCATCGATAAATCTAAAATATTTATATATATGTTTACTCCATTTTGACTTACCTCCAAAGATATGGCACTCTTCAATCCATCCCATGAATAAATTAGCATAATCTGGCGCAAAACATGCTCCCATTGCAGTGCCACATCTCTGGAGATAGTACCGCCCATCATACATAAAGTAATTATGATTCAAAAGATACTGAACAGATTCCGGAATGAATTAATTTTGTTCATTTGATTAAGATTTTGTTTTACAAAGCCAAAAGTATAAAGCCTGCAGGCCAAGTTGATGTTCTATTGAAGAATATAAAGCTGTAACATCTAAAGTTATCCAGACCATATCATCTTCCCATCTGACAAAGTGTAAAAGAATTATCCCCAAGAGAGACAAGAAACATACATGGAATCAAGAACATTTCTTTTAACTACTTGTGATGTTTTTTAAAAATCATAATGGATGTATGTAAGGATATATGTGTAATATACCTTTAAGAAACAAATTGTGTGAATTGTTTGTCATCCAGACTTGCTATAAAGTTATGTTTTGTTAGAAATCTGTAACATTCTGAGGAAGTGCCGTGGGGCACGAAACGCGTCAGTGGTGATTGTCATGCACTGTACCGAAGCTAACAAATTTTAATGGAACTAATAAAGTAACGTAATTTTTAACTGAAATCGTGTTGAACAATCCGTTTGTGGGATGTGGATGAAAGTTCCTAAGCCAGGAACCCCGGATTCTAGGACACGTGATGTCTGGAGCCAATCGGAGATCCCCCACACAGAAGTAAAAGTTTGCACTAAATATTAAATATCTATTTTATGAATGTATTTCAGTCAGGGAACTTACAGAAAAGCCAGCGTCACAAGATGAGTAACTTCTCCGTGGTGCAGATGGAGGCTTGTTATCTAAAATGTTTTTCTTGTTGACCTTCAGCTCCCTGTTTTTTATGGGCGTGTAACCGTCCCTAAGAGATACAAGAATAGGGTCTGCATCTTGTCCTGAAAACCACTCTTCAGCCTCAAGCGCAGGTTCCGGTCCAGGGGTGTCTGGGTACAAATCATCCTGAAAGAGGTCTGACTGTAGGGTAGGAAACACAAAGACGCTAAAAGAGCAGGAAGGAAAGCATATCACAAAAACAGGATTCCATGTAATAATCATACAGAGGCACAAAAGAAAGGGGAAGGGAAGCAGCTGAAGCAATGCCAATGTGCCAGGGCCCCAATATTTAGAAAAAATAAACTTCTTAAATCAGGAGTCCAAAACTCTCAGCAATTCAGTTGGTGCTACAAACTCCAACAACCCTTTGGTTTTTGAGAAGATGCTGTTAATTTGTGGTCACTTGGAGGGACAGAAGGGAAGGAAAGGAAGACTGGTTGCATTTTCAAGGTTCTGTGACACATGCGGAGTCCTTAAAATTAGGATGTCGTTTACTCTAGTTTATTTTAGACATCATACATCATTGTATGACATTCCATTGGTGGCTATCGTCTATACCTTAAAGGGGTGGTCCTCCTTTTGGCTACGGTAATTTGGACCCTAGCAACCAGAATGCTGAAATTGCAAACTGCAGAGTTGCTGAATTAAAAAATCTAACTAACTCAAAAACCACACATAATAAAAAATTGCAAATTGTCTCACTCTCTGAGTCTTTCTTTTTTATTTATAAACCTGCCAAGTGCAAAACTCTTGAGTAAAAATATGTTGGTTCAAAAAGGTTAACACTTTTTACAAAGCATTTTACACCCCATTCAATGCCAGAAATTCCTTCCATCTAAGTGTGTCCCCCTAATGGATTTGGCCAGGTCTGTATTGGTATATAATAATTATGCAGTTATACATACAGTACAAAGGACACTTTTATAAATAGCACAGTCAGCTCTTAGTAACGGGTTATTTCTGTCATTAGAATAAATGGCTTTAATTAAAACATATGGACAGTGCTGAGGCTTTATAACTATTACATTTATTTTATAACAACATTTAACACCTTTTTTGGGGGTAAAATATTGTAGACACTTTTTTTAAATATGCACCTAAATGTAACAGAAAATTTGCAATGTGAATTCATTATTTATTATTTTTTCATTCCATGATATTAATGGGGAACTCCACAAAAACATAACTTAAGCTAAAAAGTAAACAGAATTTCATGCATTGTTGAAATATACATCAAGTTAAAAACATGCAGAATTTTCATAAATTTTAATGGTTTCTGACAGTTCCCTAAGCCTAACCCCCTGCTCTCCTGCTGATCTTTCTGAATACTTTGCTGAGCAGGCTGACTACTGTTACTTTTTATCAACAGCCATCTGTCCTTAGCCTGCATCCTCCAAACCCCATAATTCCCTGCACATGTGATTTCAATAAGGAAAGGAACATCACTGTGCAATGCATTGTGGGTTATGTAGTTCCTGCATGCTGTCTGTAAGCTGTGGAGAAGTGGTTACAATTTGTAAACTCCAGTGTTTAGTCCCTTCTTCCCTACCAGGATTTCAAATGATGCAGAAAGAGAACTGTTAAACAGCTGGATTCCAGTATAGAAAATGGTATTTATTCAGACTTTTTGAAGAAACAGGTAACTGTGATGAGTAAAGTAGGGCTTTCTGTGTTATGTGGGCCCAGGGCTCCACCCACAGCAAGCCCCACCCACAGGTCTGGACTCCACGCCACACATTTAAAAAAAAAAACATTGGTGGCTAGGGTACCCCACATGTTAATAAAAAAAAACATTTTTGGTCAGGGCCCCCAGTAGGGTTGCCACCTAGCCAGTGTTTTACCAGCCTGCATGGTATTTTTGATGGGTGATCCCAATGTTATTAATTAAGGTAAATATATAGGAAGGCCAGTATTTTTTTCAAGAAAAGGTGGTAACCCTACCCCCCACACATACATTTAAAAAAAACCATTGGAAAGGCCCCTTATTTTGAAAACGCCAAACATTCCGGAATATAGGTCCCATACCTGTACATATTGTTTCCAGCTGATCCAAATAAGTACACAAAAGGCTTAACTGGTTTCTAACATAGTGAATATTAGTGTCAGGAATATATATATTAGACATGAACATTTCCCCTAGTTTTGTATGATGAATGTTTTCAGTTTGAAAATGCAGAAAGACTGCAAATATCAGCCAGGACTTCAAGAGCATATAACATTTTTTGTTGGTGTGTTTTTTGTACTGCACAGAAAAACTGTAGATCTCAGCCCTAAAATGTCAGGCAAGAAAAAGAAGAAAAATGCATGGCAAGGGGAAAGAGGAAAGCAAGGGCTGACACTGTAGGGAGACGGGGGCTTTGCAGTTAGAAGACATGAGAACATTCAGCCTTTACCTTTCGTGGCACCGTCATAACAATCGGCTCACATTTTCTTTCATGTAGCTTAAAAAACCTGCAGAAATCAAATTGACTTTATTAGCCAGTGTATAATGAGAGCAGAATTGTTGAATGTATTTGGCTCTTGCAGTGGTGTTTGTCATTTCCGTACTCTACTTGGCCTACATTCAATTTGAATGGAAAAACGTGGAACTACATATGGAGACACAATCTTTATTCATTTCTATTAAAGGTAAAACACTCCACGTTTCACTGTGATTTATCGTCCATTTACGCGCCTACAAAATTTCTCCCTTTACAGGTCCATACTACTGCATAGGAGAGCAACCGACGACTTACAGTATGTCTTTCAAGCAAAGTATTCTTGATTTACCATGTGGACTATGTTATAAAACATATTCAAGCTTTGCCCTAAAACAATTACTTTTCCTAATTTCCCATGACATCTGCCACTGTTTCCTTGGAATATCCCTCAGATCCTCCATGCATGAATTCCAGATAATAGTAGTGTACACTTATGTGCAAGTGCTGAGTAAGGGACCAAACCCAAATAGTTAGCAAAGGGTTTGTAGCACAGTAGACACAGGGGTACTGCTCTTCAGTTTCACCATGGCTGGGCTTGTACAGATAATCCAATCCTTACTATCTGACATTATGTCCTAAAGGGATTTCATTCACTTTCTGGCTTCTACACACTTGAGTCATTATAGTCTGGCAGGTTTCATTTAGGAATTGCCCTACATTACTTGCTCACAACCTTATATCATTCTATAACAGGAGCTACCGGCCACTAGAGCCCTCAATCATGGGGCACCATTTGCTTGATTTTCTATAAGGTGTCCAGTTTACCTTAGGGTCCGTTATCTGCTTACAAATGTCTACCTGTTTCAAACTAAAAGTGGAGGCTGAACTTCGGGATCTCTCCAGTCTTATAGACAACTGATCTAAAGTGATTCCTCTGGTCCAATTGAAAAACATCCCTGTTAAAGGGCATAAGTTACACTTAGGCTGATAGAACACCAAGAGATTCATTGTTGGCGACTAAGTTCCTGTAAATGCTTTCCCACCAGTAATAAAGTGAATCACTGCTGGTAAAACCCAACGTGCTGCTTCAACCTTCTGGAATCATCTGAAATTGCCTCAAGATTATAACAGGGTAACCACTTCACATCCCTTAAAATTGCTTTTCAGCCACTGAAAGCAGCCACCATTATACACTTTCTGAGTCTGAGAATAAATAGGTTAAGCATCATTTTGCTAACTTGTTTCTCAGTGGCGTCATGCTTAAAGATGAATGTCTGAAAGAATGGAAGCAATCTATAAATCACAGAATACTGGTATACAATCCAAAATCACTTTTAGTGAAAATCTCAAGGGTATTAGCTGTAAGGATCATAACTCACCTGGCTATTTCACATTTACTGACATCTAAGCCCCTCTTTGGCATGAATCCCATTCCTCTTTGAGGCTCCTTACTGCTGTAAGTGCTTAGGTAGTGAACAAAGGGTGCCTCATTTGTTATTTCAAAATAACGAATACTGCTGTCACCCTGGAAAAAGTAGGTCAGTTATCAAGATGAGGAATAATTCATATTCACAAACATTTAAGAGAGGGGGTTGCGTTGGATTACACAAGTAAGTGCAAATGGCATATAATAGGTTTCACTACCTGAATTTATAAGAATTTATAATCTATGTGTACTGTTTATTGTGAGTGGGTCCCTAAGCTCAGTAAGTGACAGCAGCACAGAGCATGTGAATCAGTGAATCAGCAGAAAAGAAGATGGGGAGCTACTGGGGCATCTACTGGGGAGACACAGATCTTTACTGCTAAAGGGCTGTGTTGCCTTGGGCTGGTACACAAGCACAAAACATCATGTACAACATTTCTACCTACTTTTTTAGTTAAGCTTTAGTTCTCCTATAAGGTGAAAACTTGTTTACTATCCAAGATATCACTTTACTTTGGATGAATTATACAACAGAAACATTTTACTGTATCTTTTTCTGAAGGTTGGACCTCCAAGGGGGAATTAAACTGAAAATGTCTGACAAACACTTGAGACTTGTATGTGATCAGAAGAGACAGAATGTTGGATGCTAATAAGAAACTTTACTTCTGTTTATAGTTTGCTTCATCCAGCAACATCAATTTTATTTCTAAACACATAGGCAATGGCGCAGGCTTACCTTTCCACAGAGGTAGACAATGTTAGAGTCAGGGTCATAGAAAGGAAGCAACACTCCATTACTTGTGTCCATTTCTTGCAAGGCAATAGGCTCATCAAAGTTATTCTATATTCAGAATGACAAGAGAGAATTTAGAGGAAAGCACCAACTGTACAAGTAACACACGGGTTATTGTTGCACAGAATACACCAGCACACATGGGTGAGTACCCCCTATGCTACATCCATGTGATCTTCTAACTGCACGGTTCCTGCATTATATGTAAATAAACCTCATAGTATTTCATGTGTTGTTAGGTTAGTGCAGGAGTTATTGTCTAGTTGTTTCCCTCCCTCTTTTGTAGGACAATTGTTGTTAACAACTTTCTTTATCTTACTAAGCTCAAGTCTGGACTTTCAACTACAAACTATGTTTCCTTGCTATTGTTTCACCTGGAATCCTATGTGAAAAATGTCATCAGTCAAATCTTCTTTTGATTTCAGAGGAAGTTTCTCATCTCCTCATTCTCTCTCTCAGGTTTCCCTAGGTCTATAGCTTTCCATACACATAAAAGGTGTACGTGAGATTAGGCAAGGTTGCCAAACAGATTTTAGCCTAATTAGGCCACCTACATGATGGACCAAACTGGGTTGATCTGATAATTTGGTTTCCTGGCCAATGATCGCACCATAGCGGAGGTCTATGCCGGCCCATCAGACCACATAAATATTTGACTTTCACCCAATGGGATTTTCAATAATTTCCCATTAGTGATTTATAATAGCAAAAAGAGGAAAATATGGATTTTATTTTTAAAATGAAAAGAACTGGCAGAACACATTTTCAATCCAAGTCCTATTTAATGCTGTCATACAGAGCAAAGTTATATAGTATAGATATATTCCTGTTTATGTCATATGCACATTCAAAGTTCTAATCACAGTGACTATAATATAAACTAGTATCTATAATGGATGGACATACCACCAAACACTTTGGAAAAGGAAAGAGGGGTGAAAAGATTTGCCGCGCAGGGAAATCTTTGACCACGCCAATTTTGTGGCCACACCCCCTAAAAGTCAAATAAATCAGAAACGTATATTTCTCTGGCTGTTCAATTCAGGAGATCAAACAGAAAGTCTGGGCATTTCAGTACAAATGCAGGATTGCGGGTTGAGCTATCAAACGTGGGACTGTCCTGCTCAGAATGGGACAGTTAGGAGGTAAGGATGGATAATATTACTACCAGTTCAGTTACAGAATCAAACAAAGGGTTAAAGCTAAATCATGAGTTGCATGTATTTTTTTGATTCTGTAGCTGAGCTGGTAGAATATTATACATCCATTATAGATACTGGTATATACTGGAGTCACTGTGATTATGTGCAAGTGATATATAGGGACCCTGAGGTTTAACTATGTTTTACTCAGGAAGTTTCCCCTTTATTTTGACAGCCAAGTGGTCTTCTGTTTCACCCAGGAAGTTATGTCTCTTTTCCTGGGTCGATTGTAGTTTCAAGGTTTTGCCAAGCAGGTGGCAGTATTTAAAATTATAAAAGAGAGAGCACACATGCTCAGAGCTCTCTCTTCCTGGATCCCACATTGCGGGGATGTAGGTAGAGTAGCGGGTCTGAGTAGTGACAGACCCTGGCTAGCGAAAGTATATTTAGCAGTGAAAGTTAGAGGCAGGTATTTAGTGAGCAGCTTTCTGGCTCCAACAACTACCCGCTGAGAGGGATCTACTGGCAATATCAGAAAGTGTGATGGTTTTCCACCGTGTGCTGTATTTGGAGAGATATACTGCCCAACTCCCGTGAGCCATATCACTGTCTGGCTGTTCAACTACTTGATCTGTGCACTAGGAGACACCCAGGATCCACCCGGGAGTAAGGTGATTAAATGAGAAATAAACTCTAAAAAGGAATGTGGCTAAAAATGAACTTATTGCACCGGCCTAAAGTTACAGCTTGTCAATAGCAGCAATGATCCAGGACTTCAAACTTGTCACAGGGGGTCACCATCTTGGAAAGTGTCTGTGACACTCACATGCTCAGTGGGCTCTGAGCAGCTGTTGAGAAGCTAAGCTTAGGGGTCGTCACTAATTATCCAGCAGAAAATGAGGTTGGTCTGTAATATAAGCTGATGCTACAGGGCTGATGATTAAATTCTGATGCTATTTGCAATGTTTTCTGTGCTGCCATGTAGTAATTACAGTAGAACCCCCATTTTACATCCCCTGATTTTGAGTTTTCCCTCATTTTACATTGTTTTTTTGTGGTCCCACCTATATATTATGCATAATACATTTCCCTGATTTTAAGTTTTCCCTGATTTTACACCATTTTTTTCTGGTCCCCTGAAAAATGTAAAATGGGGGTTCTACTGTATCTGTATTAATGACTAATCAGCCTTATATTGTGACTATATTTCTATTCTATGTGTACTGTATATTGTGAGTGGGTCCCTAAGCTCAGTAAGTGACAGCAGCACAGAGCATGTGAATCAGTGAATCAGCAGAAAAGAAGATGGGGAGCTACTGGGGCATCTACTGGGGAGACACAGATCTTTACTGCTAAAGGGCTGTGGTTGCCTTGGGCTGGTACACAAGCACAAAGCATAATGTACAACATTTCTACCTACTTCTTTAGTTTAACTTTCCTTGTCCATTAAAGGGGTCATTACACAATGCTGAGAGTTGCCCATAGCATCAGGGTGCCCAGGATACACTGACAGCAAGTCACACTATTTACACCAGGGATTCCCAACCTTTTGAACTCATGAGCAACATTCAGAAGTAAAAGGAGTTGGGGAGCAACAATAGCATGAAAAATTTTCTTGGGGTGCAAATAAGTGCTGTGATTGGCCATTAGGTAGCCCCTATGTGGAGTGTCAACCTACATTGAGGCTCTGTTTGGCAGTGCACCTGGTTTTTATACAACTAAAACTTGCCTCCAAGTCAGGAATTCAAAAATAATCACCTGCTTTCAGGCCACTGAGAGCAACATCCAAGGGGTTGGAGAGCAACATGTTGCTCAAAAGCTACTGGTTGGGGATCCCTGATTTACACACATCTCAGGACCACCCACAGGTGTGCTACAGATGTCAATAAAATATAATGTTTGCACAGGATTCTACTGTCTATAGCGTATATGATTGGTTTGTACTTTGCAAGCAACAATTCTTTGCTACCATTAGTAAGTAAAACTGCTTTTTAATTGCATAGGTTACATTATTATGTATCCTGTTTATGAAATGCTTTCTCTTTATATTCCTGCTCTGTTCTTTAAATCCATAGATATAAATGAATACTACAATCTATATATAAATAGGGTTAAGCTGGCCATAGACGTAAAGATTTTTGAAAGATCCAATGGTTATTGTGAGACCACAATTGTCTCAAAACGATCGTTTAAATGTCCGATGTGTCCATGAACTAAAAAGACCATTTCAGGTGATATTGCAGCAAAACTGAAGGATCACAGCCTGCTTGGCCCTGCAAACATAGGTAGATTGCATGGGGACCGATAAAGATTTCCTAACTTGGCCAATCAATCATCAGACCGATGTCGGACGAAAAATTGTAAGATGTACGACCATTTGTATCCCACTAACCGCACGATAATTTGACAGATTGGTCGGACTTCCCTAAGATCGGTCGTTCGGCAGGGAAATATCGTTGCGTCTATGGGGAGCTTTAGACTAAAAACCTGAATTTTAATGTAGGCTTGTGTTCAAGTCAAACCACAATGATGAATTATTAAACTCATCTGCAAAATGTAACACCTACTAGCAAATATTTGTTTATAAAAAAAAAAACAACCATTATATTCATTTTGATGATTTTACCGGAACCATGACAAGATTTAGAGTTTAAGATTGTTTAAGAACCGGCTGTCTCCAAATTTTGTTTTGGCAGAGAGCTTCCAGTATTCAAAAATTAACATTTTACACTGTAACACACTTTTTTATACAAATAAGCAGCATTCCGAAACAGGGATTAAACCTATTTGTGTCAAACTGTACCATCTCAGATGCTAACTTAGGCATTCAATGCTACAGCAGCTTGCCATTCACTTGCGTAGGAAAGATGCTGTTCACAGCAGTATCCCAATATCGCTCTAGAATGTAATATTGCATCAGGGGTAATACTCACCTTAATGCAAGAGTGACTGCCCTACGCACTGCATTGTTCATGAATGTAAATTTGTTGAGTAGAAGAGTTTTGATCACTCAGTGATCACAAAGCTGGGGAAAGTCACTTTATGTACAAGAAAAACTTGTGCTCACTATTTAAGGAATTAGCAGGCATTCCTTTTAACTGTGAAACCATAATTTTTATTTCTTTTGAATAGAGTGTGTCTGACATGAAAAGGCTGTCCTGCTAAGAGCTCTCTTGGTAGAAAGAGTTTCTTTAAAATGAGTGAGAAGGGGCACCGAGCAGCTCTCATCTCAGTCATTCTTGTTACAGTGCCAGCCTGAGTCACCGCATTCCTATTTTCTTACAGAGAGGCATATTTGATCGTGGCTGCGGTGATGGATTGACTAAGATCACCAGTGGCCAGGGCAATCCAGGCAACTTGGACAGTCTCATGCCCCACACGAAATGTAATAATAGATCATCAAAGTAAACAACTAAGTGTTTTAAAGGGCCAGTGTATTTATAAAGATCATTTGTACACTGCATATCAAAACTTTCAATCATTTTTAAAAATCTTTATTTTTTTTTATGTTAAAATAGTCGATTCCTGCTGCTCCTATATGCCAGCCCCTCTCCCTTCTTTTTCTTTAGCTGTAGTACCCCTAACTCCCATCATGCACTATTCTTTCTAATCCAGATACACACCATGCTGTAAACACTGCAACCAAGAACTGGGAATGTATGATTATTGTCACAGTATATCATTGTAGGCCCATTCTCATCCTTCCAGACTTTGGCACGAGGTCATGCAACCCACAGCACTCAAGATGACCAGTAAATGCTTTGTGAAAAATGGTTGCTATGACCTGGTGCCTATGCTTACAGTTCAGGGTAGCTCAGTTCTGTAAGATATTCCTAATATATATATATATATAT
>CM044434.1:22721590-22732603 GCA_024363595.1 Xenopus borealis | reverse complement strand
ACACAGTTTGACAATAAATGGCTTCAGCCAACCACTAACCATGAGTAAAAGAAAAGTTTTGTGTTATCATTCATAGTCTCTGAAAACGGTTAAGAAATAATATGCAAATTTATGAATACAACTGTATAGACAGAAGTACCTTTGTGAAGTAATAACTTTTCTTGTGTGGTTGCCCTGGCATTCCCGAAGGAGCCTTTATGATTTCAAATCTGATATAAAAATAGAACCACACAAACCCATGGAGGTAAAAAGGACCAAGATGAAGAAAAGTAACAAATGTCATATGTTTTTAAGACCACTTATTAGGAACCACAAATCAGAAGAACGTTTTTTTACATTGATTCCTGTGAGGCTGTTCACATGGTCTCTTGTTGGAGCAATAAACAAGTTAAAATGAAGCAGTTCATGTGCCTGAACCTATCAGAGGCATAGGTTTGTGTGGATCTACGTAAAAGTTTTAGAACTCACAGCTTATAGACCAATTTGGCTTGACAAAGACAGAGCAAGTGTAGATCCAAAATAAATTGGTCGTTTGTCTGTGAGTTTTACAACAGATTGGGGCCACTTGACATCAGCAACATGAACAATTGTTACACATGGCAATTCTGTGGGTTTGGGTCAAAATATTAACTGCTCATTGCATGTCAATTGCATGTGCCCATTGTAAGAAAGGAAGGTCCATGTTTCATTAATAATTGAAGCACCAGAAACATACTCCTCTCTGGAGCATCAAGGGTGAAAGGGGCAGACCGAGGAGCAACTGGGCTCTGCTGATTCAGATTGCTGGCTGACCTAGTTTACCCGTGGCTATTATAATATGAGAGAAATCTACCAACTGAGTTTTGTCAGGTAGAGTACTGTGTTGGTCCAATTTTTGTAATCCAGATCTGCTACCTTACGTAACCAGTTTATCACCATAAAACATAGTTGCTGCTGCTGAGCCAGAAGTGATGTCATCAGGAGTGGGTTGGGGAAGAAAAAAACACAGGGTAAATAAAGTTTAAAGAGGTAAAATGTTCATATATTGAGACCTGAGACCCGCAGATCCTCACCTATATCAGTATCTATAAGGAGGTTACACTGCAGGTGCCCAACACGATGCAGAACTCTATTGTCAGGGCCAAAGCTGTGACTCATGCCACCATTAGAAACCTAAATATATTCTTGCTGGCGACAACAAATCACAAAATATAAAGTATGACAACACCAGCTCTAACATTTTTCTATCATCTATAAATAAAATCTGTTTTTATTTTTGGGTTCAGCAGCATGGATGGAACAATGCCTTATTTGTGCTCTTTTATTATGACCGATCCAGAAGGCATATCATTTGCAGATGTCAAAGAACTTTACAATCCATGAAAACCTATTGTGTTCAGCCTGTGTGACTCAATAGAATAATTTTAATAATCCCATACAATCATCCTCTGTACAAATGAATAAGAGGATATGTGGCAGCACACAGGAGGAAATAGCCATGCTCTTTTCAGTTAGTCATTTCTCTCTCTTTATTTCCAGTAATGCCACTGTTAAAACACAATGGCCTTTCCATACCGGAAATATTCTTTGATAAGGCAAGGTATGGAATCAAATATCTGAAATGCTTGTGACAAGGGTTTCCCAGATAATGAGTATTGCCATAATTCTTTCAGGCTAATAAAACATAACCCCTATATGTAATATAAGACTCTAAGTATGCCCAGGGGCAGTAACACATGGCAACCAATAAGATGTTTGCATTTAAACAGGTGACTAGTAAATGCTACCTGCTGATTGGTTGCTATAGGTTACTGCCCTTAGGCAAACTTAGTGCCTTTTATTACATAACCCCACTAAACTTTAAAGAAAACATTTATTATGATCATGTACAAGGTAATGTTTTATTACGACAGATAAATGGGCATTCCCTTTCCAGAACTTTCTGGACAATGGGTTTCCAAATAATAGATCCCTTACCTATATATCTAGTCTCGTGTCCTGAAGTTACCCTATTTCATATCATGAATTAGCCTTATGTAATGACACGTAATAAACTTAGCTTCAAGCAGCACATATGGTTTTATCTATTCATCTAAAAATGTCTCCTTAAAAAATATGTGACTGGTTAACACATGTTAATTGAAATTAACTTAAAGTTTGATGTAGATAGTAGTATTTTAAGACAGCTTCCTGCAAGTCTTTGTTTTTTTCATTTTTACATTGTTTTTGTTAACCATTTACATTCTTGTGTTCTGTGGTTATCAATTCTTGCTTGGAATTTAGACTGTTATGTGGTTGCTGGGGTTTCATTGGCAGGCTTTATATGTTTGTTTATATAGGCACTTCAGCTGGTACATAAGCACTTTAAAGAGCAAATGTTCACCAGGTACTGGAAAATAAACAGTGGAAAATAATTAGGGTATGTTGCTACTTATTCAATGGATGGGCACTATTGCACTAAAATGATAATGCCCATTTCCAATCTATAATTTATTTTCCATACTGTTTTTAAATGGCAGTAGCAAAAAAAGACAGTAGCCCACCCCTCCCCCCAAAACAATTGGAGGGGCCCAGTGTGCATTACCTAGCTCTGCTCTGCTGGTTGCGCCCCCACTACATGTTTGCATAGGGGATTTTAATGCTTTAGAACAGGGATCCCCAACCGTTTGAACACGTGGGCAACATTCAGATGTTAAAGGAGTTGGTGAGCAACGGTAGCATGAAAAAGGTTCTTGGGTTGCCAAATAAGTGCTGTGATTTGGTAGCTCTGTCAACCTATTTGAGGCTTTGTTTGGCAGAAGATGCGGTTTTTATACAATAAAAACTTGCCTCCAAGTCAGTAATTCAAAAATAAGCACCTGCTTTGAGGCCACTGAGAGCAACATCCAAGGGGTTGGAGAGCAACATGTTGCTCACGAGCTACTGGTTGGGGATCACTGCTTCCTCTATATTTATGCCACTGATTGGATGGTCACTATTACACTAAATGAATGATGTCCATCAGGTCTGGGAGTCAAAATAGGCCCTGGAATTCCAATTATAGAGAGGCCCAAACAGCCCCCACCATCCCACAAAATGGTGACTTTCTATGGCATCTTACAGCAGCCCCTCTGGCATTGGCTAGAACCCACAGATTGCCAGTCCGGGGCTGATGTCCGTTCTCTGTCTATATTTTATTTTTGTATACTATTTTGTTTTTTAATCTACATATTGTGGATTACAGTCTGGTTGACGATTTGTTATTTTGTCACACAATGTATTTTTAAAATACTGTATATACAGATGCAGCCACTTGGATTTGTGTGTTAAATGCATTGTGACTCAGGGTTAATTGAAGAAACTGTGTTATCTAAAGTCATCTTAACTCATTTAATGCATTTAACCTTTTCATTATCATACCAAAGCACCATTGTTTTCAATGGTGAACTCTTTAATTGGATGGGATGCTGAGACAATATTCTGAGTTAAATGGGATGTCTGAGTTAAGTTATTTTGTGTCAAACACACAATCCAAAGTGGCTTCATCTGTAGCTGTGATCACAATAAAAGAATCAAATCAATCCATCATTAACCAAACTTGCAATAAATTGAAAGATGAATAGCAAATGGCCTGCAGTGACAGGGGCACACCAGAAAATCTTACAATGTGGGCCCACTTTCCAAACTATTATTCCGTCTCTCCTCACTCAGCCTCTTTATTCTCTTAGTCTTTTATGTCTACTTACTATATTCTTCCATTATTATTTCCATAAAGAAATAGGGAATGACCATGAAACAGGCTAAATGGCTAGAAGCGAGAGGGCCCACCAGGAGATTTCCTGGTATCCCGGTGGGCCACTTTGAAACTGATGCCAGGGCCTTATTTATATTAAGGCACCTGAGGGCCTGTGCCTAGGGAGGCAGGTTTTGGGGGACCGCCTAGGGCGGCAGGTTTTGGGGGAACGCCTTGGGTGCCTATACTACTACTTCCATGGATTTCCATAGGAAATACAGCGGAAGTGCTGGAGGGCTGAGGGGCAGTCTTTTTGCAGAAGTGACATCACATCCACACACCATGTGACATCACTTCCGGCGCACTGACGTCACATGCCGTGTGTCGTGGAGTATTTAGGTCCGATGCCTAGGGCAGCATCAGACCTAAATACAGTTCCAACTGATGGCCTGAACAGAAAAAGAATCAATAAAATAATAACAATAAGGATGAATAGCTAACTGAACTGCTAATCTAGTTAAATAAATAAAAACATTAAAAATAAAACATGACGATTTAGATCAAATCAGGGCTTTTTTAAAGTACCACTTGGCCCAAGACCAAGATCTCACTTGTGGGCCCCTACAGCAGCCCCATTATATTTAAAATAACACTGCCCTCAAATAGAAGAACTTGAATATAATAAGGCAGGAAATAAAGAAACAGAGTGTGCTTACTGAAGTAGACATGATGACCAGGCATGCCATGACTGCAATGGGAGCAGGTTAACTGCGGTCACGTATACCAGCTTTATATTAAAGAATATCTCCTAAGTACATCTAATAGAAAATTCAAATAAATAAAAAACAAAGTGAATGGTAACACTGAGCTCCTCAGGTTGATGAAAATGAGTGGTCTGCCATTCAGTCAAAAGTTATTAGCAGATGCAATGTTTAATGGTGGGCCTAGTCCTGGTGCTGTATATTGCTGTATAATAAAACAGCCCTGCTTAGAATCCATTTATTATTTATTCAAAGTATAATTAAAGGTGGATTTCCCCTTAAAGAATCTGAAAAACTAGCCTGGATCAATGCCAGTCATGGACTGAATATCTTGCATTTTCTATGACCTGTCTGCTAAAAGCCTTAGCAACTATATCCACATGGAGCCTACTACAGCCAGTGGGATGGAGGCCTTTACATGAGATGAGAGGAAAGATTTGTATTCTCATTACCTGGTTAAAAGCACTCTTGATAAGTGGAACTCACTCTGGCTTGGGCTGCTAAACATTCAGATGATTTATCCAGTCAATCAACAATGGTGACAGAAAACCAAAACAGAGATGAGCAAATTCTGTAAGTGAATGCTTAAGTTTGTCCCTGGTGGGCAATCAGCAGAAGAATGGAGATTAATGTGCTGTCAGCAATCAAGGGTTAGCACCAAAACACATTTAGGAGAGTGTCCCATCTTTATCACTCAAAGAGATTATTCACATGCACAATGAGCTATTATAATATTTCCAAATGAAAATCCAATCACTTGGTATTAGTGCCCCCTGAAAACAGGGGGCTATATTTTTTCTCAATCTTTAGTACTGAGGCAGAATCCCAGATTTTATATGAATTCCATTAAAAGCAGGTTACAATACCTTGACTCAAAAGGAAGATATTACAATATGTAAGCATTTTATGGCACTACTACTGATGGGCGAATTTGCGCATGCTAAAACGGACGCAAATGGATGCTCAACGGACGTCCAAGAATTTCTCTAGAAATTCGCAAAAAAATTCAATGAAGCGAAACGCCATCGATTCACCCATCGCTACTCCAATTTTCACCTTTTCCCATTTAGGGGGTTATTTACTAAAATCCGAATTTTTCTCATTATTTTATGAAAACAACTTCATTATTTAAAAATAAAATAATTAGAACAATTCGGTATGGGAAAAGACTCTATCACCTCTCAATAAACTCATGAAAGAAATTGGAAACCTATGATTTTTTCAGAGTTGACGCCTGAAAACGACTTATTCAGGTTATCGCCCGAAAACCACACATTTTTCGGATCATCATATGAAACCCAGCGCAGATCATGATATCTTCCAGTTGTAAAAGGGACATCTGTTATTGACTTCTACATGACCTCAGTAGGATTGAGATGGAGTATTTTTTATTTGGGCATTTAGCAGCCTTGGGGTATAATTAACCTTGAAAAAATTTTCAAGTTTTTTCCACGATAAAATTATGTTTTTCCCTTTAAAATGCTGACCAGAAAAAACTGGACTTAAGTCAGTGTAGCTGTTCTCTCGCAATGACTATTAAAGGGCAGGCACACTTAACAGACACATAGGGGGGGATTCACAAAAGTGTCGGGAAGGAAAAAATGTCTTTAAAATTTCGTAGCAACAGGCGACAAATTCACAGAGCATTTCCCCGCCAATTTTCCGACATATACGACACTTCTCAAATAGTGTAGTAAAAAGTGGGCGTGGTTTTTTCAGAACCGCTTTTCCCAACATTTTTATGAATTACTCGTAAACTAATTTTTTTTGCCAACAATTTTTCCGACACATTAGGCTCTCCAAAATGAAAATGTCTTTTAAAATGTCTTGTAAAATGTCTTTAAAATGTCGTCTCTACGATGAAAAGATATAGGATATTTTAGAAAATTGTCGGACTTAGGAGACATTCAGAGATGGTAATATCTGGTTTTGTGAATTTGCCGTTTGTACGACATTTTACAAATTTGTCGACCGCCACTTCTGGGTTATTTATTTTACCGACACTTTTGTGAATTCCCCCCATAGTGTTGGAAAGGAGAATTAGGGGCTCTGCTCAAATCAGTAACACACATGGAAAAAACAACCTGAAAGCTAGTGACATGGGGAAACAGCTGCACTGCATATTGAGTAGCAGAGGATACACGTTTCCCTTGTTACTGAGACTTTTATTCAGTTTTTACTGTACTTTTGGCACCAGTAGTTATAGCACTGCATTAAACCAGCTGTAAATAAAATAAAAGCCTTAAATAGAACAGTAAGTTACTGATGGCCTGGCTAGAGAAAGCAAAGTACCTGCATATAGCAGTGTAACTAGAAGTTACTGGGTAGTACAGGTATGGGATTCATTATCTGGAAACCCCCTTATCCAGAATGCTCTGAATTACAGAAAGGTTGCCTCCCATAGATTCAATTTTAGCCAAATAATCCAAATTTTTAAAAATGATTTCCTTCTTCTCTGTAGTAATAAAACAGTTCCTTGTACTTGATCCAAACTAAGATATAATTGAGCTTTATTGGAAGCAAAACCAACCTATTGGGTTTATTTAATGTTTACATGATTTTCTAGTAGACTTAAGGTATGAAGATCCAAATTATAGTAATATCCGTTATCCGGAAAGCCAAAGGTCCTGAGCATTCTGGATAACAGGTCTTATACCTGTACAATAATTTTGAGATCAGCCCAAAGGTAGAAGAAGATCCATGTAACAAATATATATTGGTATTTGGTGACAGTACCAATGCTTCCTCTATTCTCATACATTGCCACCAAATTCTGAGCTCATGTTTAGTTTTATACTCATACCCATATGGATGCCATGATCATCATGTATTCGTCTACTTTTTCAGGGGTGAATAAGATATAAATGTGTTGCTTACAGCTGAAACCAGGGGGGTAATAATTTAGATCATACACAAGCACGAGTTTAAAGTATAGTCTTCAGTGCAAAATATCCGCAGGTTAGAAAACAATGAAACTTCACTACAAAACAATTAAGGCAACAGTGGTTGCTAAGCCTCACACGCTAGCAACCTCTGTGCCTCCAGCTAACCAGTTCGGAAAATGAAAAGTAAAACTTAACTTTTAATGTGTCAATAATTTAGTTAAAATAGTCACTAATTCAACTGCAACACACGCCAAACATAAGTGAGACTCACTGATCCTTATACGTCAAGGGAACAGTGCGGGACAATGTCCCTAAAATACACATAATTAAAAACCTGCGTACATAGGTGGACTGGTGGTATTTCTCGGAGTTTAAGAAGTACAAAGTGCAGCTAGCTTGCCGTGCAGTGAAGTAAAGTAAACTGAACGCTAAAGTTCCAAACAACCACCCTCACGTCCAGACTGTGATTAAGCCACAATCGTGTCACTGGACGTGCTGCGGGTGTATACTCCTCCACCCCCGCCTGTTGTTCGCGGTACAGTGTTCAGTAGAGGAGGGGAGAAATGCCGACAAGATCCTGCATATACGCTAGCAACTCAGTTGCTCGGAATTAAAGTGCCCGTTAACCCACCCAGTCAGTATCGCACCACCCAGAGAGAGACAGTCCTGCCTAAACTACGTGGGGAGCGAGTGGGAGCTACTCCCCCACCGTCCACCTATGCCGCCTGCCCTACGCGTTTCACCGTGTGTACGGCTTCCTCAGGGGCATAAGTATCGGGCGCATGTTTCCTCCATCTTAAATAGCCAGATGCCGGTGCTTACGTGAGTTTGCGCATGCGCTCTCTTGATGTAGTGTAGTTCAGTCATCAGCGGTCTGAGGGTTCTTTTGCGCATGCGTATCTATCCGATTCATCTTGATACTAAGTAAGCTATGCCTTGCAATAAGTTATCACTCCGGGAAATGATTATTTAGTTACTTTTAAATATAATACGTATTGTTGTACTTGGCTATTATTTCTGGAGGAGTTAGCAGTATCTAATTAGTACTCTTTTGAGAACATAAATCCTATAGTCCAATCGTACGAAAATCTTTATTTCAAGGATTAAACAGTTATAAGAAAACGCAATGTTGAATCAAAATTAATGATGAATAATGAATCATATAGAACTTGCTGGGGACAAGCCCTCCTAAAGTTTTTCATAGAAATGGGGTAAAGGTAAAACCTTCATTGAGGCCATTTGGAGTTTTGCTATTTAGCCATTAGATCCATTTCGCCTCTACCTGTAGCAGCTTTCTATCGAGGTCACCTACTCTAGATGAAGGTTTAATGTGATCAACACCGATGAATCTCATCACTTCTGGATTGCCATTATGTATTTCGTTAACGTGCCTTGCTACCGTGGTATTCCTCTGGTTTCTTACATCTCCCACGTGTTCAAGTATTCTCCTCCTGAATTGCCTAATAGTTTTACCCACGTATTTTTTTCCGCATTCACAGTTCATGACATAGATAACACCTGATGTCTTACAATTTATAAAATGTTTGATGTTGAATTCTTCTATGTCTGTTCTGCCTATTATTTTGGTGGATTTATGTATAAAGGGGCAGGCCAAACAGTCACCACATTTGTAACAGCCTTTGAGTCTGTCCCCTAATCAGGTGGTTCTGTCTGGTTGTGTGTAATGACTGTGGACCAAATGGTCACGGAGGTTTTTACTCCTCCTGTAAGTGATAATAGGCTTGGTACCTATTACCTGTTTTAAGTCACTGTCTTGTTGAAGAATATGCCAATGTTTTTGAAGGATACCATAAATCTCATTATGTTCTTTACTGTAATCACCTATTAATCTGATAAGTTTGTTGTCACTGGGACTTTTGTGATTATTGGTGGTTGCTTTTTTGGGTGCAAGCAGAGTACTTCTTTCCATTGTTAATGCTCTATTGTATGCCCTTTTAAGGCAATTATGGCTATAACCCCGTTCCTTAAATCTCGAGTATAGTTTTCTGGCTTCGGTCTTAAATTCATTATCACTACTGCACAGACGTCTTACTCTAAGGTATTGTCCTACCGGTATACTTTTAATCAGATTAGTGGGATGTTGGCTATTAGCATGTAGCAGGCTGTTGGTGGCCGTGGCTTTCCTATAGACTGTAGTCTGAATACTGTTGTCAATGTCACGGTAAATCCCTATGTCAAGGAAGTTAACTTTAGTGTGATTGATTTCGGCCGTGACTTTTAAATTAATGTCGTTGGCGTTTAACTTGTCAACAAATTCGAAGAATTTCTCAGGGGTATCAGACCATATGAGTGACAGTACCAATGCTTCCTCTATTCTCATACATTGCCACCAAATTCTGAGCTCATGTTTAGTTTTATACTCATACCCATATGGATGCCATGATCATCATGTATTCGTCTACTTTTTCAGGGGTGAATAAGATATAAATGTGTTGCTTACAGCTGAAACCAGGGGGGTAATAATTTAGGCAGCAGACCCAGATGCCTCCAGGGACCCATAAGTATAAAGGAAAAGAAGGACAGTCTCAATATATGATCAGCAAACCAATGTTTGGTATGTGGCAAGGGGAATCGTAAAAATATCATGTGCAAGGTACACAGTAATTTCAAATTTGGGGAGACGTGAAAAGGTTGGGAAAAGTGCATGTAGGTCATGTGCAGCAATCCCTATACTACGGTGTGCTTTGCTTTTATGGATTCAGTTATTCCAAGTGAGACAATGCATTTAAAAATGATGCATATAACTGGGTAGAGGCGAGTAACAATGTCAGAGATTACTGGCTGATCACCTGTTACTGATGGTAGTTTGTATGTAGAATGCTTAGTACACACAGACAGATAATAAGAAAGAATGGTAGCAAAATGCAATGTACTTCAATGGCAGGATACACTTAAAAAGAGATACTATACCTACCAAGTTGAACTCCTTGGGCAGTAGGAGAACTATTGCATGTGATGCTACATTAATACAAACACCAGGTCAAATCAGGCATTAAGGCTCATGGGTGCTTTTGCCCATTGTAACTAACCAGCAATTAACTTTGATCGGTTACAATATACGAAAGCATAGATCTGGGTTCTGTTGGCTACCGTAATGGTGCAATTTAGTACCTAAGTAATTAGGCCCAGTATGAACAATTTGATACAAATACTGCCCATCCATGGGCAGGGATGTACAATTGTACAACCACTGTATAATCAATCATGGCATTTCTTCACTATTGCCAGAATCAGGGACTCCCTTAGGTACTGTCCTATATCTGTAAATTTTATAATGCACACGTGTTATGAATCAGGGTAATAAAGAAAACATGCACACACAGCAGGGTCTTCTATATCACGGGCTCCAATGATCAAAAATGAGTGAAAGGCTACTGGAAGAAAAAAACTAAGGGGAAGATAACATGGGCTACCTAATGATTAAGAGGATGTAGTATTTCTTTCTGAAGCTCTCTAAAATATGACATGTTAATATATAGGGTCAGAGCACTGAATTATTCAAACAGCTATGGTATACATATATTAAAGAGAAATAATTTATTCTACCAAGAGGATCATGGGCTGCTTAACTTTTCCATTTATACCTCGCTTCTAAGGGAACTTGGATCTCCCTGCCATCGATGTGCAATGACTTCCTAATGGAACAGTCACTATC
>CM044434.1:22682422-22694010 GCA_024363595.1 Xenopus borealis | reverse complement strand
GAAATTGTCAATATGTCTAGCCCAGCGGTTCTCAACCTTTGGGGGTCAAACGACCCTTTCACAGCAGTCGCTTAAGGGGTTCCTGAAGCGGGTTCATCTCTCTCCCCACTAACCCTGGGCCAAGGTTGTAGGTCTCCGGGTGTTGGAGTACAGCAGCTTGTGTAGGGATAGGGTAGCCACCTTTCCCTGTGGCTGAAGCCGGACAGGGGGTGGGCCCGTGATGTCAGTGGGCGGGCCTTGACATCACCAGGTGGAGCTATTACGGCGCGATCTCCTATAGGCCGATCGCGGCGTCAATCAAGCTAATCCCGCCCAGTTTTCCTTATTTGGAAAACCAGGCAGGAAGCATTGACCCAAGCAGCCCTTCAAAATACTGGGCTGTCTGAGTCAAAACCGGACAGGTGGCAACCCTATGTAGGGAAGACAGTTTCATTACAACTTTCTATATTTATGCAGCCACACTGTCTCCTGTACTTTCTTAGCAATCTGCTCTGGGCTGGCAGTGAAATTATTTTATGTTTGGAGGTCACCACAACATGAGGAACTGTATTAAAGGTCACAGCACAAGGAAGGTTGAGAACCATTGGTCTAGCCCCATGTCAGATATCGAAAATAAAATAAGAAATAGATCTCAGTGCAAAATACTGCTGGAGCAGCTGATGCGTTTTCAAACAAACAAAAAAAAAATCCCATGGCAGTATCCCTGGCCTTTACTATTCATTCAGCCCTCTCTTTTGCCCCATTCCATCGTTTGTTTTTACGACACTCAGCACTGCACTCTTTTGATTTTCTTTAGTTTACACTCTTTGCAGCAGAATCACTTTCTAACCTCATCCCGCTTCTACCACACACGCCATTCGCTTATCCACCACATCAAAGTCAGCACAGGCACGATCACGTGCCGCTTGTTTTCTTGGCTGACCACAAAGACACGCCTCCCAGCCAATCATGGCCCGCGTTTCAACCCAACCTGATCCATCATTTCATGCGTCGCTCGGAAAGCTTTTGGGAAGGTGTGGGAGTTGCCGGCACTTTGTGAGAGAAGCTTTTGACACTGTGCCGTCGCACCTGTGAGAAAGAAGTTGTACAATGAGCGCGGGTAAGGGAGCAAGGACTGGAAACATAATTGCATGGCGGACAGGAAATTGGGAATGGGAGTGGCTTAGTTTACTGTGATATTACGGTACCTTGTGCTGGGTCTTGGGCGGGGAATACGAGGCATGGGCGTGTTTTTCCAGCAGTGGGCGGGGCTACAAGAATAAGAAGGGTAATACAGATGAAGTTGTGCTGGAGTTGTAGCAGTTTTTGTCAATGAAGCGGTTTCATGTGGGCTGTATTATCCAACTGAATGCTGGGAGTTGTAGTCCAGATAACATCTTCATGTAAGAAATGACAAGCTTATTGTTTATCTTTGAGATAACTTTTAGTATGATGTAAAGAGTGATATTCTGAGACAATTTGCAATTGGTTTTCATTTTTTTAATTATGTGAGGGTTTTTTGAGATCTTTGTTTTTTTATTTATTCAGCAATTGCATTTTAAGCAATCTGTTTGCAAGGGTGCAAATTCCGCTAGCAACCATGCACTGATGTGAATAAGAGACTGGAATAGGAGAAGCCTGAAGAGAAAGATGAGTAATAAAAAGTAGCAATACTTTTGTAGCCTTACAGATAATTTTTTTTTTAAGATGGGTCAATGACCCCCGTGAAAGCTGCAAAGAATCTGAAGGAAAAGGCAAATAACTATAACACTACAACAAATAATGAAAACCAATTGAAAAGGTGCTTAGAATTGGGCCATTACATACTTTTACACCCTAAAAGTTACCTTAAAGAAGATACTTAAAAAAACACCTACCTCCCCTCACCTACTTGCTACCCTGCCCCTTAACTTTTTACTTACCCCTTGCAGCAGTTTCAGGCGTTAGAGTTCACGGCAGCCATCTTCTTCTCTTTGGTAATATTAGTGTAATGAAAGGTGTTTAGGCGCATGCGCAGTAGGCGCAATTTCCCGGCTCCGGATAACTGCGAATGTGCTGAAACGCACAGGAGTCGCAGAAGACTTCTGAAGAAGACGGTTGCCGTGAACTCTAACGCTTGAAGGGGGTGAGTAAAAAGTTAGCTTTATGGATGACCTTCTTGTAACCGGAATACTGCATTTCCTTGGTAAAGGCCTTCATATGCCCCAATAAAGAAGGAAAATGCATCCTTTAAAGGAGAACTAACCCCATTTTAAAAATAAATCTCTCATTCACTCCTTAACCTTTTTCCTCTTCTTTTCCACCGCACATGCCAGGTACCACTAGACCCCATACTCTTATAACGGTGCACCCTCATAACAAAGTTATGTGGGTTTGGATCAAAGTAACTGTCTAAAGCTGGTCATAGACTCAAAGATCATCTGCAAAGATCATCCCCGATATGCCACTAACGGCAAGGCTATATCGGGGGTACTCCGGGACTTTGGCCCTATGGCCGAACAATCTGATTATGACAAGGGCAATGGGCTCCAATGGGCCGTTCGGGTCAAAAATCAAACCTTCCCAATCGATATCGTGGCCAGTTATCAATCGGGAAGACCCGTTGGAAGCCCCAATACACGGGCAGATAAACGTCAAATTGGTCAGTTTTATCTGCCCATCTATGGCCAGCATTAGCCTTGATCGATTTTATACATGGCCCGTGTACTGTGTAGTTTTAAAGCAAGGGTAATTCTCTTTATTTCTACTTAGTTTTAAAGCTTACCACTAAGCAGCGGAGCACACTGATGGCTAAGATGGTCTGGAGACTGTGACTGAGAACTGGGAGATTTCAGTAGTGACCACAGCTAGCTGAACTTGTGGTCAGTTGCATGCCTTGGCTATATATATATATATATATATACGCACACTCCAGATGCATATGAGGAGATTGCCTGGTAATGGTTCACTGGCAAATGGAAGGTATACAGAGATCTGGTGCACTTCTGCACACACCCAGGTCGTGATTGTGACATGGTAGGGTGATGGGGCTTAAACCGATTGGATGTCAGTAGGGGGGTTGAAAGGAGTGGCTTTAATCTGGCACAGTGACTTCATGTTATTTTTATTTATAACTTTGCCTCTCCTCTTGGTTCCTAATTTTTTTTTACTTGCACTCTACGGGGCAGATACATGAAAGTACGAAGTGGCCGCCGTTCACGACATTTCGCCAGAAATTCCATCCGCAGGCACGTCACCAATTGACAAGCATAGAGGACCCTATCACCAGGCAACTCTGGCATATTTTAATTTTGTGCTCACACACCAGTATTCACTCCACTTTATCAGAAAAAATTAAAATGTCAAAACCAATCAGTATTCTTGCAGCTTTGGCCTAATGTCAGGTACAGAAAAATGTTACTTCATTTAAAGCACCTTTTTATTTTTAAAAAAGTCAGTGTTTTCATGGGATAATGAGTTGATTATTGGTTGTGCACAAATAGAATTGAATGTGTGGGGGTCACCCAAACATATTGGTGGTTCAGCTGGAATACACTCTGGAAACAAAATGCTTGGTATTGCACTTTGTGCAGTTACTCTTACAGACTAATATTGTGTGACATAAGACAAATATTACTGTAGCTTGTAGAGCAAATATTTACCTAATGAATTGCACATCACATTACATTCAATAAACTTGAGTTATCAGATGCAGCATCCGTTTCAGTTTGTATTGCTTTGCTTCCTTCTAGGTTTAAGCTTGGAGAAAACCTCCTCTTTCAAGGAAAAACTGAGATCTGAACCCCAGATCTTGTTGGCCCAAAATGTGGCAACATGTATCGATCCACTTGAAGTGTGTCTGCAGAGGCAGACTGTGCAGGACACCATCCATGTTTTCCAGCACACCATCCCCGCAGAGGGTAAACCAGTTACCAATCAAAAGAACTCTGGTAAGGGATCTAGCTTTTAAAAACACGAATGCTGTCAAATGCTCATAGGACTAGGGCAGTGGTCCTCAAACTTGGCCCTCCAGCTGTTCAGGAACTACAAGTCCCACAATGCAATGATGGAGTCTGACAGCCACAGTCAGGCAAATGCATTGTGGGACTTGTAGTTCCTTAACAGCTGGAGGGCCAAGTTTGAGGACCACTGGACTAGGGTGTCATGCCTCTTCATTACACATTTAACCGCTCCTGTAGTGGCAGAGGTTTCTCCATTTGAAAGCTTTGTGTGACCTCTTTCAACTAACAAGCCCTGTAAGGGCAATGGCGCACAAATTTCTCTCCCCAGTGGGAAACAAAATGCTCCCAAAATACCATAGTATGGTTGCCTTTTTAAGAAGTCTTCTGTAACTATGCCTACTATGTACTATATCAATTCTTATTGCTTCAAGTAATAGCCACATGTTATGATTGAGCACTATATTTTCGAGAGGAAAGTTCCCAAAAGCTATCTTCATTCCAATGATACCTGCAATTAAGGGGCTGCTAGTGTGCTAAGGAGCAGCATTTTTTTCTTTATCTGTGGCCTTCAACCAGAAAAAGAACTGTAGCATTTGTTAAAGCGGAACTAAAGTCTAAAATAGAATAATGCTAGAAATGATTGTACAAGTCAAATAATTTCTACCATAGAAGCAAATACCGCAAGAATATGTAGATTGCACTGGGTCTCCGGATACGAATCTCATCACAGTTGCTGGCTGCTCTACAGGGAAACAAACAAAGCTGCTCGAGTTCTGGGAAGTAAGGTGGGAGGCCTCCCCCCTGCTGTTTGAAAGTATGATCGTTTCTCTGCAGAGCACTTAGGGACCGTCTGAAGTTTCCTATCCTCAGCAGTCAGAGCAAGTAAAACAAAGGGGGAATTTCGCCGCATACAGTCAGGTTTCTTATAAAAACTGTACTTTTTTAAAATTAAAGTTTATTGGAGATAGATTTTTTTCATTAGGGGATTTTATTTTTTTGCCTTCAAATCCCCTTCAAACATAAATTGTGACTAATACAGTGTTGTAGCCTCTTCATTGTTGGAGTGTTGCATAAGCTTATATAAAATTGAAATCGCAGTCTGCACATTACCCCTGGCTGTTAAGCACCTATGCAACAACAATTTTTTTTTACCCTGCAGGAAGATGCTGGATATTTTCCTGTCTGAATGTAATGCGACTTCCTTTTATGAAAAAATTAAACATTGAAGAATTTGAATTCAGCCAGTCTTGCCTGTTTTTCTGGGACAAGGTATGTTGTCGAGAAAGTTTTTCACTTTTTCTTAGGGACCGAATTTGGATTCGGCCGAACCCCCGAATCCTTCGAGAAATATTTGGCCAAATACCGAACCGAATCTAAACCCTAATTTGCATATGCAAATTAGGGGTAGGAAGGGGAAAACATTTTTTACTTCCTTGTTTTGTGACAAAAGTCATGCAATTTCCCTCCCTGCCCCTAATTTGCATATGCAAATTAGGGTTTAGATTCGGTTCGGTATTTTGGCGGTTATTTATGCATGCAGCAATTTTTCTTACTCAAAATGCATTAAAGTCAATGGGTGTTTTTCTTATGGTGACTTTTGTCTTAATGCATTAAAATTAATGGGAGTTTTTTCTTATGAGAGTTTTTCCAGGTCGAATGTTTCCACTGCAGTTTCGTAAAAAAAAGTGGCGGAATTCATAAATTTAACCCGTGAATCTCTTGCGAATAAATTCGCTCATCACTAATTGTAACTGACCATTGGATGATCACTGATCTACTGAACCAGTTGTCTCTTATTCTGGCCTTTATTACATTTGAACATGCTATTTGTTTTTTATAATGAACATTTGAACCTGAAACAGGTATACACTGGTATTATCAACAACATTTGAACAAATATTAATATAACCACACAAATGATGGCTTCCACTGTGAGCAAACCTGTAAGTCAGAGTATCTAACGTTTCTCCCCAAAAAAGCTGCAACTCATTGGTAAGACAGATAAACATTTTTGGCCATGCATGAGTCGTGGCTGCAGTTAGCACTTACTCTCTGATTGGCCCTCATATTAGATCTGAAACATCTACATACATTATTTTTGTAATAAGTAATTGATTAAAGGAAAACTATACCCCACAAAGAATGTAGGTCTCTAAAAATATATTGCATGAAACGGCTCATCTGTATATCACTTCGTCATGTAAATTAACCATTTTCATAATAATATACTTTAGTAGTATGTGCCATTGGATAATCATAAATAGAAAACTAACATTTTTAAAAATAATGGCTGTCCCCGGGATCCTACTATTCACGGGGCACACAAGCAAACGTTAGGTCACTTGAGCAAATTAACAGACAGAGTTCTGTCTTTTGCATCCACACTTCTTCCTGTTACAGTTAAAGTTGTAGTATTTCTGATTAGGTGATCTGATTAGGCAGCACACAGGCCATCACAAAATAGTGGCTTAAGCCAAGAGTTGTAAAAGGGCAATATTTACTTTAATATTTATTAGGATTCTTTAATATGGCACTTAATTTGAAATAAGATATCTGTTGCTTGAGTATCATTTGGGGGTCTAGTATTCCTTTAAAGATTTTAGTGTGTAATACTGCTTTAACAAACACATGCCATTGTCTGTCTTGCAGGTGGAGCGATGTTATTATTTCCTTAATGCTTTTATTGAAACTGGGCTTATGAATGAACCCATTGATGGAAGGCTTATGCAGTTCCTACTGTCCAATCCTTGCAACGATGGAGGGCAGTGGGACATGCTGGTAAATCTGATTGGTAAGTATAAAAAGCTCATTTTATTACACTTTGCATGAGGAATAAGTTACTTGTTTCCCTTCAGACTTTGAACAACAGTTTTCACTATACCATCAGTAAGGGGGCAGTTTTAGTTGAAAAGTATGCGGAGAGCAATAGTTTAACCATCCCAGAAAATGTGTGTAGAAACAGTGATTACAAGGGTTGCAGCCCCTCTTAGGCCCCTACTGGTTGCTTGTACCTTGGGATATTTTAGAATTCCATTTATGCAATGTGAGCCAGTAGCAACTTCGTCGTAATTTAGTGGGCATGGACAATTATTATAATATATCCACATCTTACATTAGACAAAGTAAAAAATAAAAAAATAATCTACAGTGGTGACTTGACCTCTTTGATTAGCTGGCTACTTTAAATAATGTTCAGCAGCCCCAGTCACAGTATTTGAAATACCCTCAAAAAGCCTTAAACAGTTGGGTGTGTGCTCTGCAAGTTATTGTTGTTCAGTCATGCACTGGTCAGTGTTTTGTTTTGGCTGTAGACTTGTACTGAACATCAGAGTTCTGCAACCCATCGCAAATGTTATGAAAGAACACTGTAATTTTTTAATACTGCTTTCATTATAGATTTATATATATATCATTTTGCCTTTTAGAAAAATATGGTGTTATACCTAAGAAATGTTTCCCTGAATCACATACACTCGAAGAATGAATGACATTCTCAACCACAAGGTGATGCTATAGATTGGCTTTATGACAAACTTCTTCCAGTAATAGCCATGGATGTTAGAAAATTCATCAGTACAAAAACTAAATAAGTCTTAATTGCACTCAGAGAAATGTGATGTGGGTACAATTTTGATTAGAAATAAAATTTAGAGAGCAAAGAAATGGACCTTTATTGCATTCCATTAAAAGTAAACGGATTCTCCAAGAAGGGTGATGTAATCGTGCTGCTTGTGAGAAATGCAGAGCTACTCATATATATATATATATATATATTTCACCAGCTCAGTATCTGCTGTGTCCTAATGTTTTGCCATTCATTTGATTACTTGAAGCAGGGTTCCCCAACCTTTTTTACCCGTGAGCCACATTCAAATGTAAAAAGAGTTGGGGAGCAACACAAGCATGAGTCCTTTAGGGTGCCAAATAGGGGTTGTGATTGGCTATTTGGTAGCCCATGTGTGGACTGGCAGCCTACAAGCGACTGTACCTGGCACTATACTTAGTTTTTATGCAATTAAAACTTGTTTTCAAGATTGGAATTCAAAAATAAGCACCTGTTTTTAGGACCATAAGAGCAACATCCAAGGGGGTGGAGAGCAACATGTTGCTCACGAGCTACTGGTTGGGGATCACTGACTTGAAGGATGCATGACCTTAAGTTAGACCAGGATTTGGTGTTAAATATTTACCTGCTAAGTTTAAGTAGGGTGTTTGTCCCATGACATGAAGCAATGTATTAAATTGTGCTCACCATTTTTGTGGTTATATTCTGACACTTCTGCAACTGTGTTTCAGCTTTGTTTCTGCTCTGCTAAGAGTAGACTTATGGGAAAAGTAGATATATTTTTACTTCCCTATTAAGCAGCATAACTAAACATGTTTGCAGACTTCAATGCAGATGGTCCTTGGTCATTGATTACCTGCTTTATTATATCAATTATCCTTGATTAAATATATTGTTTTTTTCTTACAGATGAGAGAATATTGCCTGCGTTTAAGAAACATGGTTACAAGTTCCTGTACAAAGGATGAAATTGCCACAGCTTTGGACACTATGATAGTGGAGGTATGTTCATTGTCCTTTAATAAATCCAAACCCCGTGGGTCACATTCAGTGGTGCTCAATCTGGGAACTTTGCTGCTCTGCATTTCCAGGTACACGGCAATAACAAAAAGGAATCAGATGGCACTCACACAGCAAAATCTGCTTCACACTTGTGATTTATTCGGATTTCTGCACAATTGTGAAGCACATTTTGCTGTGTGAGTGCCATCTGATTCCTTTTTGTTATTGCCGAGGTATGTTCATTGGCTTCCGTATTGCAATAATCACTTTGGATAGTACTACACTATGCTACATAAATAACAGTAATAACAGTATGGAGATGTTGGGGAAAAATTGCATCTTTTTCTTTAAGACATCCTTTTCATGATACCTGGCTCTGAAATCTGTTACAAGCTGACTGTACAAAAGATATTCTATATCAATTGCTTTCTGCATTATCTGCAAATTCATGGGACAGGCACTGCATCTGCCTGTCTGCACACATACAAAGGGCACATTTCAGTGCAAAAATATGTAATAACCACTGAAATGGTCAAAAAACGCACGCACTCCTGCAGCCAACCGGTGAGGTAAAAAAATCAGCTTTATGGAATAAAGCTGATTTTTTTTTTAACCTCACCAGTTGGCTGCAGGAGTCTGTGCGTTTTTTGACCATTGGATTTCACTTAAGCTACGGGCTTGGGGCACTGCACCCGAGACATTGATCGGACTTGGTGAGTTACGTATCCTCTGACAAATCACCATGATTATCAACTTTTGATAAAGTGTTGCACTCGGGGTATTTACACCCGGGTCACCTATATTATAGGGTGAGCTGTTATAGATATTTGTTAAATTAAATTATTTTTATCCAATTAAGTTGTTGAGGGCTTGAGCTGGCAGCTGTTAATATTTTGGAGTATAACCACTGAAATGCACAGGTTTAGCTGATACAGGACAGAAAATGCAGTTTTTCCATTTGTGTTTTTATGCCAGTTGAGGAAACAGACCAAATGCCACAAGCCTAACTGTTGGTTGGAATCTGTTAATTTAGCATTAACCTGTGTTAAAACATTTTCCTCAACCCCTTTAAACAATAACCATTATAGTAAAAGAGTACTTGACACCTTATGGCTTGTACTGCTCACATTGTGTGTCATGTCCATAAGAATACAGAGCCAGTGTATTAACAGGCAACAGCCACAAGAGAGCAGCTCAGGAGCAAAGAAATTCTTTTAATATTTAGCCAAGTTTTTATAGTGGTATATTGTAGATTGCATTGTGCTATAGATATCAAAAAAAGTAAATAATAAATTAAAGCAAACTAAATGTGTATGTACTTTGATTAAATTTAAATAATATTTTGGTTATGTTTGCTACCATAAGAGAGAATGCACTTTTTTTAATCCTGCAACCTCTGTCCTGAGTCCATCAGTCCTGATGCTGTCTTATCTCTTTATGCAGGACTTTTGGTTTCGGTTGCATATTAAAGTATATATACAGTTGCAAAAATATATAGTCCATTTGCAATATTAATCAGTTTTTCATTTTGAACTGCACAGATCAATCAAATTCACAAATTGGAATGTGGAATTCTATTCCAAACCACCTAAAATCTGTATAAATATTTTTTGTGTAGTGGTGTTTATGAACGGAACATACTTCTCTGGAAACAGCAGCAGCCCTCCAGTTAAACAGGAGGGCAAAAAAGTAGAAGGTTTGTAGCTTCAGCTTCTTTCACTACAAATTATTTCTTTTTGCCACACTTTTTTAAGAGCAGAGAAGGTTTCTGAAAGATAATCGCTTGAGTGTACCAACAAGGACCCATAATTATTATACAAGTTAATATAGGGGTACTTCCCATGGTTTTGCCAAAAGACCTGCTATGCTGGAGATCTACTCTTAAGGTAACTGTTTTTTGTTTTGTTTTGTTACCTCATCCCAAAAAGAAACTGACTAGTTGTGCCCTCTTTGCCATAAAGTGGTTGCTTCAGGCTGCCAAATAGAATCTCTTGAATTTCAGCTTCTCTTGGCCTATTTGTCAGTATTATTACTGTTATTCACAAAGCCATGATTAATTAATAATTGTAAGTGTACTGTCATTTTAAATATATATGCTGTCTAAAGAAAGGAGGAGTTTGGGTTCATAAACCCTTTTTTTTAATCATTTACATACGGATTTGAAAATGTTTATTTCTAGTGATTAAAGAAAGCATTTACCCTAAATTTACCCTAATTACTGAACTGTAAAACATGCTTTTATTTCTTCTTGCTTAGCAAATCCAGATCTCTCTCTGTTGTGCTGAACAAAGGGCATTGTCAGATTAGAAGCTCTACATTATACAATTCTAAATGGTGGCCCTCATAAAAATTTTGATAAATTGAATTTTGGGAAAATGTCTTTAGTCCCACTATGTTCTTGATTGGACGAGCAGCTTGGGAGTTGTGCCTTTCTATAATAGTGTCAACATTCTTTTGGAGAGATTTCCGTACTAAGACACAAGAAAAATGTCTTTCTGTAAGGGACTATATTTCCTGTTATAGATAAATTGTCAATAAATGCAGTAATTGCAGTTATGGTTAAAAAGTGAATACTCATGTGGACTAATGTAACCCTGAATAATTCCCTGTTTAAACATATGTATTTTATGCAAAACAAGATTTTAAAATTTTTATGTAGCAGTATTCTACACAATATGATGTTTTGCTTTACCCAACAATTGAGCCATTGTACTATCACATACGTAATTCCACTGTAGAGGTACTTTTTAGACATGAAGTAGCTAGCGCTCTCTCAGGGGTGGTATATGCAGTAGAGATTGCTCTATTGGAGTGCATATATTTTTTAGAGCTATACTTGTTTTAAATTGGAGTTTTGGATCATGAAAGTAGTAATAGAGTAAGCATTCCTGCAGGGAACACCACTTTGAGAGTGTGTTAAAGCTTATCTTGGATTTAGTATAAAGAGGAGACCATGGGGTAGAACTGCTAGATTGTCCCCAGACAGCTAGACTCCAAACCATTCTATTGTCATGAAATTCCTTACTGTAATGTCCATGTATTGATTACAATTCCAGAGGGCCTTCCAGGATGTTAACAAGCTTCACTTGTTAAATTACTTA
>CM044434.1:22648259-22659338 GCA_024363595.1 Xenopus borealis | reverse complement strand
CAAGCTAAAATGGCAGCTGCTATCCTAAACAAACAGAGCTTCTAGAGCTGTGTACTCTGATATGGTAAAGCATTCTGCAGAATAAATATAGTGTGCACTATTATGGCTAGTCTATTGGCAATAAACTGCTTCGGTAGCTTTCCCTCTTTAATGTCTACGGAGAGGGAGGTAAGATTCTTGGGAGTACATACTTCATTAACATAAAAGGAAAGAATGTTAAGCACTTCCTGTGTTACTCACTCCATGATTTTGTTCACCCATTCAGCTTTTATTTTTTTTAGCAAACTGGAAGGTACAGGCATTTTTACCATTACATTTATATATTTGAGGTACATGGTGATTATTTCTGTGCATAACTCTGTCTTTAGTTCTGACCCCCAGTCTTCCCCTCTAAGCCGCTCTTGTACTTAAGCCTTTAAACCCCCCCCCCCAAGTGTTTTCCCCAGAGGGGGTATTGTTCTGGTTTGCAGGCTTCTCTTTGCTTTTTGTTAGAGACCAGAAAATGATCCCTAAAACCTGATTTCAAAATTCTGACCTAATAAGTGTGTTTTATGCTGCCAAGACCATGGGAGGGTAGTTTATTAAAAACAAATAGCATGCTTTGGCTTTTGGCTTGCTTTTTTATTCTCCCCCTGATCATTTTGGAATTTTGCGATTTGCTGTGGGTTTTATCTGGCTTAAGTAATAGAAAAATGCAGTAGAACAAAAGAAATGCTTGCTGGGAATTTGGTCCTTCTCTTTGGGGGCGATGAAGATTTAAATCCTCTGCTGCATTTGAGCAATATTAAAAAGTTGTTTGTACTGTTTCTACGAGATTAACTTGTGAGCTGGTTTTTAACTTCACAGTGTTGCTTTATTATATCAAAGGGAAAGGCTTAACGGGGGCAAGTATAAGTCATCTGCCGGAGATAATTTTGCTTTTTTTATCCTCCTGAGAGATGTTGTAAGAGCGTCAATAAAGATAAAGTAAGCAACGGTTTATATAATAAAGTCTGGTACTCTCTGTCAATTTCTTCCTCATTTTTCTAAACCAGGAGTGCTGTTCAATAGAAACAGGGTGGCGGGTACATTAGTTATATATGATTTACAAGGCAATGCTTAATCAAAGGGCAAATTGAACATAAAATAAATTCCTGCAACTTTTAGGCAGAAATAATGTTAAGATTGTTCTTTTCAGTTTTAAATAACATCTGATTTATTTGCCTTTCTTCCAATCTGCAAAACTGGAATTAACATTGATATGTGGTTTCTGGGTTTTTGGTCAGTTCTGGCATGATAAACTAAAAACTGTTTTTGAATGACCACATCGTGATCATATTTAAAGTAAATTTCCCCCCACTTCAGCAGTGTTGGCAACACCTGATAATGTTATAACTAAAGCTGGCCATAGACGTAAAGATATTTGAAAGATCCAATGGTTATCGTGAGACCACGATTGTCTCAAAACGATCGTTTAAATGCCTGATGTGTGCATCAACTAAAAAGACCATTTCAGGTGATATTGCCAGCAAAAACTGAAGGATCGCAGCCTGCTTTGCCCTGCAAACATAGGTAGATTGCATGGGGGCCGATAAAGATTTTATAACCTGGCCGATCAATCTTCAGACCAATGTCGGGCGAAAAATCGTGAGACGAACGATCGTTTGTATCCCACTAACCGCACGATAATTTGACAGATTGGTCGGACTTCCCTTAGATCGGTCGTTCGGCAGGGAACGATCGTTGCGTCTATGGGGAGCTTAAACATGACTATGCATAGGATGATAATAACTGGCAGATTGTCCTGTAGGCATCTTATTGGCTTATTGATGGGGCTAAAATGGCAGCCTGTCCTACTAATATCTGATATTGATTGCGAGGAAAGAAACTTGTCAGGTGAGGAATGTAACAGACTGTGGGTTTGTCTTCTCCTACTGATCTGCTTGAGTAGCCTTTGTGATCTGATTATTACCCTGGTGGTCAGATAATCCAATGAGCTCAATTTAGGCCATCATCTTGGTAGCAAAACAAATAAACATCCACTTAAGTCTGTGTTTGTGGATGCTGGGCTCTAATTTATTATATATACAGTGCACTCTTGGCTGTACTTCTCAAAAGAAAAGTCCTCTCAAGATACCAGTTGGAACAATAATTAATCATTATGTGTTTGAAATATATTGATAAAGTAGAAGATATTTGTTCAATTCCTGGCATTGATCAGATAATTAAGTTAATTAAGTAGTATTTATAGTATAGTATAGTGTGATGAATCTTCAAAGTCGAATTCAATTTAAAAAAACAAAAAACTAATTGAATTTGGACAACTCCCTAGTCAAACTTGCCATTTTTGGCCATAAAAAAATTTGCATTTGACCCTTACTAAATCTGCCCCTAACATATATTTCTGTTATATGGCATAGACTCTGGGAGGATGGGCACTAAATGGCTTTTTAGTTTAGTGTCCTCTAATAATAACATTTTTACCATCTTCTAGATCAGTGGTCCCCAACCTATTTTACCTGTGAGCCACATATGAGTTGGGGAGCAACACATAAAAAAAACTTCCTGTGGGTGTCAAATAAGGTCTATGATTGGCTATTTTGTAGCCCCTATTAGGACTAGCAGTCTACAGAAGACTCTGTTTGGCAGTACACCTGACTTTTATGCAACCAAAATTTGCCTCCAAGCCAGAAATTCAAAAATAAGCACCTACTTTGAGGCCACTGGGAGCAACATCCAAGGGGTTGGTGAGCAACATGCTGCTCATGAGTGAGGGGATCAGTGTTCTAGATAATGTTTATTGCACTCAATTTGTCCTGCAGCTTGAATGTTACGAGGAAACTTCGGTCGACTTCGGAAAATGAACAGCCATGCGTGAGTTGCCGCAGGCGATTTTCGGTTTAGTGGGCGGAGGGCAGGGAGAAGGCAGTTTGGGGAGATTGTCGCCCCGAAGAAGAGAAGAATCTGCTCTTGTAGACTGACCCTTAGGTCATCCCACATAACTTATTCTCATACCCAGCAACAAGTACTTGGTTTAGGATAAAGCATAAATTATGTTATAAATTTGAATTCACAGTATTAGTTTTTATCACTACCTCCTGCTAATAAATGATGTAACATTTTTTTTTTTGTTTTTAAAGGACAGTCAAGATGGAAAATACGAGAAATGGAGAGTGGAAAACTCCTGGGGAGATGATCGTGGAAATAAAGGTATAAAGAATTACTTTGTGCGTATGATGTGCTTGTACTGTTTGACTATGGTGCATTTAGGTTGGTTTGGAGACCATAATCTTGGGGAAAATTGTGCCTTATACAGATGCCAGTAAAAAATGATTTATTTTAGGAAAGATTCTGGCAGGTATATCATTAACATGCAGTTAATGTGTAAAGTCTGTCTCACAATTGGTTTCTTTCATTTTTCTGAAGAGTTGTTGCCACATTAAATTGGCAGGTGTCTGATCCTCAACATTTTTGACAGAAATTCACCGATACAGCATGTTTCCTGTAGACTTGCTGGGAGACAACTCCAGACACTGCTTTGCATTAGATTATTTTAGGAGTAACTGAAGCAAACATTTCCATAAAAATTTTCAGAAAACTGTAGTGGATGTAAAATGGGAAAAGCTTATTGCTGAATGTAAATCGCTGTTAAAAATGCCTGACCTATTGCCCAAATTACATATTTTATAAAGCAATGATCCCCAAACTAGAGTCCTGCAGCGGGTCAGGGTACCCACGGGTTACCCTCAAAATCCCGCGGTACCCTGCGGGTTGCACGTAGAATTTCTGGGTGCGGGTACAGAAGCGGGCCGGTGGTTCTGCAGGTTTGCGGGTTGAGGGTCGGGTCGCGGATCCTCGCCATATCGATTTTTACTCCTATTTCTGATCGCGGCTACTTCCGATGAGGTCACTTCCGGTTTACAATGACAGCACTTCCTGTTTTACTCCTTTTTTTCTGATCGCGGCTACTTCCGATGAGGTCACTTCCGGTTTACAATGACAGCACTTCCTGATTCTCAATGGTCAGCGGGTCCGGATTGCGGGTACGGATCGGGTCGCGGGTCCAAGCGGGTAAGAATGTGGGTCGCTCAGGACTCTACCCCAAACCACCAAGATCTATGTCTCCCCAGTAGATGCCCCAGTAGCACCCCATCTTCTTTTCTCCTGATTCACATGCTCTGTGCTGCTGTCACTTACTGAGCTTAGGGACCCACTCACAATATACAGTACACATAGAATAGAAAAGCTGACTAGGAGAGGGTTTATAGAGAAAAATGACTAAAAATCTAGCATGAGATTCAGATGAAAAATAGGCAAAGAAGAAAGTAAATGTGAAGTTCCCCTTTTAATCTTTTTTGACTGCTCAGCAACAGTTTAATTACTTTAGTAATGTGCAACTTTTGAAAACACATGTTAAATGTATAGCTTTATGTTGGTAGATCATTCAGGCTTATTCCCATATTCCCATCTGTTTACCTTCTTGTCGATTCACATGAGTAGCATTATAGTATGGGTATCTCCTCCAGTTGCTGCTGACAAGGGATGAACTCTGTGCCTTTCTTTAAATCTCTCCTTACATGTAAATGTACATTACTGTGTAAATTGATGTCTTTGACATTTTGCACATAGGGACTGAGAAAGGGCAATTATCTTTATTTTTCCAAAGCAGAGACTTGTAGCTACGTTTCATTTCTAATAACGGCTGGGAGAGATAATGATTGTTTGTATATAGGAAGTTGGGGGGTGAAGACAGAAACCGAGATTCAAATTATGGATTACAAGGATAAAAAACTGGTCTGTTATAACTGTCTACAAAGAACTACAGAACTAAAAGCAAGACGCTGTAGCACACAACGAACTTTGTTGGTTAGCCTTGTTTTGTTTAGTTCCTTCCTATGCAGATAATATATTGTAAATAATAATAGTTGACCTTAAAGTGATACTGACACGAAAAACTGCCCTTCAGAATATAAATTTACATTAAAAGTTACCTATAGGTCATGTTTTTACTGATGGCTTTTGTAAGTAATTGTTCCTTGAAGTTCCTAAACTTGACAGTTTTGCCAACCTGACTGTCTGCAATCTGTCAGATTCTAATGCTAATAGATTACTTCTGCACAAATCTGGCAGCTTCCTCCTAGAGCAGTGATGCCCAACCAGTAGCTTGTGAGCAACGTGTTGCCCTCCAACCCCTTGGATGTTACTCTCAGTGGCCTCATAGCAGGTGCTTATTTTTGAATTCCAGACTTGGAGCCGAGTTTTGGTTGCATAAAAACCAGGTTTACTGCCAAACAGAAACTCATGTAGGCTGACAGTTCACACAGGGGCTACCAATAGTCAATCACAACCCTTATTTGGCACCCCAGTAACATTTTTCATGCTTGTGTTGCTCCCCAACATCTGAATTTTGCTCACAGGTGAAAAAGGCTGGGGATCAGGTAATATGAAAGCACTGGGCAAATACTTTTACGGCTCCCTCAAACAGTCTGCAGTTGGATCTGTGGTTAGAAGCAAAAAGTCTGTTATGGCTAAGCCACAGCGGGTCTTAGTACACTGTTTTGAAAAGAGACTGATTACTTCCTTATTGTTTAAAAGTCACTTCTGTTTACTAAAGGGCAAATAAATTATTTTTAAATTAGCAGCCTTCATGCACACATAGGCTAGGGCCACAAGAGGCTGGTTGATTTCAGCCCTACTGTGGGCAGTAGCCTCCTCTCTTTTCCACACTGAATCGGCTCGATGTGAACAGATTCTGCAGGGAGTCTTTGCATTTTGAAGCAAAATCCACCAAAGTCTGCATGCTGGAAATGCTATTAGAATTCTTTTGGGTACCTCGTTATTCTGTGTTTGCTTTTGTAATGCTAATGTTTATACTCAATGAGAAGGTGGTTTATGTGTTCTCTTGCCACTTTATCATGTATGACCCAAGAGAAAAGAGAGTTTCGGTGTAAATTTCTTGGGTTCACCTGGAAACGGAAGGTTATCAACCATTGCGGAAACCTAGCTTGGTAGGATAAGCCAGTTTTAACTGGGATGCATCCTTGACAAACAATGATCATGCCTGCGGAGGAAAGCAAATGAAATGTTATATTTTCCTGTTAATTCTTGACATTTGCTTAATCTGTCTTCCTATTTTCTCTGCTAAATTATGCAGTGATCTGTACTTAAAGGGGTGTCCAAGGAGTAGCTTTTGAGGTGGCATTGTACTCTCTGTGGGCCAATCTACATCATGACATCAAGCCCACAAACCAGATGTGACCCACCAAAAGACTTTCTGTAGACCTCTTTGTATGACTGTTTTATAACAATAAGGTGCCTACATTTGACCTTCCAGATGTTTTTGAACCATTTGTCCCGCACTGACCTTGTGTGCACTGGCACCAAGCGCAACAATGCAGAAGAACATATGTGCCCACAAGAACTTTAAATGAATGACATCAGTTTGCTCATGACTGTGTCTGTTTTTGCATTATTTTAACTGCAGTTGTCATCATAAATTACCTCTGTGTGTAGACCAGGAAAAAACTCTTTGGCCAAAACAGTGTGAGTAGCATACAGCACTGAAACTCTTTATTCCTTGCAGACCTTTCTGTGATACAAGACATGTTCTAAGCAGCACTTTGCAGAAATGCATCAGTGGCACTTGAGGACCTGTGCAAGTGAAGTCACGGATCAACAGGTGAAGCATTGGTTTAAAATGTCACCTTTAATATGCCATTCTAAAATACTTCCAGCATATCAACATATGAAATTTTAGATCTAGGCTTTATGCATTTAGTGGCGTTTCACCACTTCCTGAGAAGCGATCACTTTTGTAACGATGGCCTTCTGTGGAGGACACACTACACATTTAGCACGGAGTGAAGTATTTGTGGTGAGATATTATGCTCCTCTTAACTGGACTTATATGACTTGAGGATCTACTGTATGCCTAGTGCAGCAGCTTTAAGGGGCGGCCCTCAGATGCCTATATGTTACATATATATTTGCTGCCGGATATATTTCCATGAAGTCTGGTAGCAGAGGTGGTCTTGTGTCTGATATTCTTAGAGCACAACTGTGTAGTACCACTATGCACATTCTTCTCTCCACTTTCAAGTGGCAGTCACGCTGGGTATGACAGACACCCCAATCCTCACTTTTGCTTCTCACATCAAGGTGGAGGGAGGTGTTCGTGGATGGGCCCTTGCCTTGGGTGCCCTAGATACTCATCCCAGAGATATTGGCTCTGACTTGATCCACTTTTTGGACTTTTGTGCATGTCCCCCTGTACCTTCTTATCTGGCACTTTCCTGGAGTCAACAAAATGCCTTGCATTTTCTCAGCAGAAAGAATATAGGTTAACGATGACCAATATTGCAATACTGTCAGATTCCCGAAGAATTTATAAGTGTTAGTTTGATACGAGCCCTGTCTCTGGATATGATAATGCGGCAAAAACTTGTCTTAACTATGTTAAGTTAGCTTTTTAACCTCCAATAATAACCTAGCCTTGGTACATGCATTTTAATTTCTTGTTTGGACTCAAGGGAAAGAAGTTGTGCTATAGTCACATACACCAAGATGGTGGAAAGTGCCAGGATGTGTCCAGGGCACCAGCAATGAATAATTAATTGAGCATGTACCTCGCCCACCGCTATCAGCTTTGATAACACAAAAATAACTCAGACTGAGCCAAGTTAGAACATTGATTAATCTTTTTGTTGCTGGAACACAGACCGACAGGAAATGCATCACAATGCTTGCGTTGGAGTTATTTGTACTGCCAGCAAGTCTTTATTTCTACTGCCCCTTTATTCTAAATGGAGTTCTAATGTGGCACTACATACAATAACAAAAGTCCCTTAGAAAATCTATTGGGAACTCTGCATGTTCAATCCCTCTTGACCCACCCACACCCCACCATCCCAAAGGATGACTGGTGATGGAATGGTCAGATTGGAATTTAATTTATAACCTCTTCTACTTTTATAGAGCTCTTGTAACCTACTTGTTCCTTTGAAACAAAAGAGTATTTACTATTAGTGTGTATTTTAAGAATATGTTAAAGGAAAACTATACCCCCCGAACAAAGTAGGTCTCTATAAACAGATATTGTATAAAACAACTCATATGTAAAACCTTGCTTCATGTAAATAAACCATTTTCATAATAATACACTTTTTTAGTAGCATGTGCCATTGGGTCATCCTAAATAGAAAATAGCCATTTTAAAAAATAAGGACAGCCTCCTGGGATCCTAGGATCCAACGGTGCACACAAACATACCAAACAAACTATATAGTTAGGTCACATGAGCCAATTAACAGACAGAGTTGTGTCTTTTGCTTCAACACTTCTTCCTGTTACAGTTAGAGTTGAAATATTTCTGGTCAGGTGATCTCTGAGGCAACACACAGACCATCATGAAATGGTGGTTCAAGGTAAGAGATGTAAAAGGGCAATATTTACTTAAATATATATACCAGGTAGGTAAGATCTGTTAATATGTCACTTGATTTGATATAAACTATCTGTTGCTCAAAAATAATTTTTTGGGGTATAGTTTTCCTTTAATACATTTGCATTCTTCTAATGGCATATGGTTAAAGTAAGCAGAAATGAAAAGTAGAGGAGATCTCCCTGTATACTGACCAGGTTATCTCCCACATCCAAGACTCTGGGTCCTCACTAGCAGTAACAATGAACATTGTACAAGAATATCATTTACTTGAGTTAACTGACAAAAAGTAGATTTTCTTTCTACTGGACCAGGGATTTAAACAAATGAACTCCCCCGTGGCTTGATCTGCAAATAGTTGATATTTTTAAATATTTTGATACATGAAAATCAGAATTTGGAGGTTGGACCTAAAATTACTTGTAGATCTACCACAATTTCTGCACTCAGACTTTTGTGAAACTTTACACTTTTTAAAGGAGAACCAATAAGAAAAACCCATCTACTACCCTATTCCTTCTCCCCACTTCCTCCTGCATAGCACATTATTCCAAAAAGTCTCCCTAAATGCAATGCTCAGGTATCCATGCAGTGGAGTGCAATGGAGCTCATCTTTGGATCCTCTTTCTTCCCTTCGGCAATTTCCAGAACTTTTGATCACATGTGCAGTTGATGTGAATAGCGGTCTGGCTCCAACTGCGTGTGCTCCAAATAGCTCAGTGTCCCTTACAGAAGAAGACTGAGAATGTAGAAGATGGCGCCTATGAGCTCCGCTATGCACGGGGGGTTGGACTAAGTAGGTTAGCGTATGGGGCTTTTCATGTGAGGGGGGGTTAGTTCACCTTAAGAAGGTTTTGCTTTTTAAGTCTATTCTGCAGTGCTCGTATATACTTAGCCAAAAACAGACAAGTGACAACCTGTTTCAGTTTGGAGCAATACATTGCCAAGAAATGTAGTATCCTGATATGGATAGGTGCAAAAGTATAAAATAAAATAAACTGAGCCCCCCCCCCCCCACAGTATTCAAGCTTGTATACTTGGACAGAGGTTCCCAAATGAAATTTGATCATTTGTGGTATAAGATCTGCCAACCGCCCACTGCACCTCTCCAACTCTCTACCCCCAAACTTTTTCATTCTCTCTCTTCTCAACTCTCTTTCCCTTTTTTAATTGAAATTTTTAAAAAATCTAATAAAAAGAATGATTTAAAACTATAGGCCTTATCATAGATCTGTAGAACCTTTTTTATAAACATTTTAGTATAACTTTGGCAAACATTTGCTATGTTTTTTCATGCAAATAACTATAGAATATACCAATTTTGTACCATGTAGGCTAATGTCACACTATTTTCTTATGTGTACAGGACAGGAATATGCTTGTCATAGGCTTGTTTCAGCAGATCATAGCACCTCCACTAGCAGAATAAAATGCAATGTGTGACATAAGCCTTCGGTTAGTTGAAGTGACATAGCAGTAATGTGCCAGAAGTCTAATAGGCCTTATTACTTATACATATAACTTATTTATTTTGTTACTTTACTTACCCATTAATGGCACACAGTATTCATTAATGTTATAATGCCTGAGATGTATTTTTCAGTCTTTAGTACTCTATAGAACAGGCACATTTTAGGAATTATGGAAAAGTCCAGTCTTCCAAAGCATACATTGTTTACAACATAATCCTACCCTGCAGGAATTTGGGTGGCACTTAAGAAAGGAAATAGTAAGTACAAAAAATCAGTCAACACACTGGAAGGCTTTCTGCCTATCTGAGTAGTGCATCTCATTTGATTACAAGATGCTTATAGGAAGTCTCCACGCTTTCCTGTTTGTTATTGAAGAGGCATGGTCTATTGTATCACACTTTTGGCAGCTTTGGAGTGCTCCTTTAAAGGAGAAGTAAACCCACTAAGTGCAAGTTTCCCTCCCTTGTGTTGGCCCCCCTCCCCCCAGCCTTCCTGTCCCCCCCCTTGGGCATATGCCCCTATGGCTCAGGTCCTCTCCAGCGGAGTTCACAGGCGCCATCTTCTCCTGAGTAGTCTTCTTCCTGGATTCACTGGCGTTTGGCGGTGCATGAGCCGAAAGGCACAAAGTTTTCAGAAAATAACAAATCTGGAAAATTTGTCACTTTTGGCGCATGCGCAGTATATCTGAACCGGCAAATGGCTACTACCGCTCATGCGCCGGTGAATCCAGGAGTAGATCTGAACTGGCAAATGTCTCCTACTGCGAATGCGCCGGTGAATCCAGGATGAAAACCACTCAGGAGAAGATGGGGCCTGTGAACTGAACTGGAGAGGACCTGCGCCAAGGGGTAAGTAACAACTTAGGGGCATTTGCCTGGGGGGGACAAGTAGGCAGGGAGGGAGGTGGGCCAACACAGGGGAGGGATTTTTGCGTTTAGGGTTTACTCCTTTAAGTTGAACCATGCCTCTGTATAGATATTGGGCATTTCAGTAGTGCATCTACTGCCTGTAGTATGGTTCTCCGTGTGGGGGGAAAAAAGGATCCCAACATCAAAATAAAGAATATTGTGAGTTGAACTTAAGAAGCGGCTTGGATGAGTAGTGAAATGTTTTCAATGATTATTGTTACTCCCCCAAATAATGGACTAATTCTCCCGATCTCAATACCGTGTCCAAATTATGCATCAA
>CM044434.1:22620299-22633777 GCA_024363595.1 Xenopus borealis | reverse complement strand
TTAAAAAAAACATGTTTTCCCATGACAGTTTCCCTTTAATGTACTTGCCTTGGTATGGTCAAAAGCCCTTAGGAATGATAAAACATTACAGAATAGAGTTTCCCCAAATACACCCCTATGGTGCAGCCCCTAAACTTGCTCTGTGGGGTACACAAAGTTATAAGTCTAGTGGCCAAGGGTTTTACAATCATTTACTGCCCAGGCAGCAGAATATAACATCCTAGGGATATGTGGTACAGGTTCCAAACTTGCTCACACAGTTTCTAGTTCCTACTTACCCCAAGATCTCCATCTCTGTACTTGAGGTGAGCTCTAAGGATACCAGATAACAACATGCTAGTGTCCCATATCCATTCTATCCCCAGTATGCAAAGAGGGAACTTTGCCATACCAAATGACCTGTAGATTTACCACAGATTGGGATGAGCCTTGGTATGTTGCTACATATATCTCTACCTGTTCTCTGATAGCTAGGTTTTGGGGGAAAATTATGAACTTTCAAGTAAAGACCCTATCTATGCCAAATGTGCCATCTCCAGAAGCATCAGTTTTTGGATTGGTTGAGAGCATAGTCCCTGGCAGTCACCAGGCTGTTATACTTTTATGCTAGATTGTAGTTATATTATGCTGGAAGCTATGTACAGCAGCACCTAATTTAAAACAATAGAAACGTTTAATAAATGAGCCCCTGCCTCTCTAAAAGCTAACCTATATAAGTAGAGGATGCCTGGACAAATTTGGGAAAAAATCTGGGTCCCATGCGCAGATGTCACAACTTATCCAAGGACAATGTCTAATATGGTATACTATACCTGTGATCTGCTATGCAATGATGTTTACTAGTGATGGGCGAATTTATTCGCCAGGCATGGATTTGCTGTGAATTTACGGAGTAATATTCTCCAAATCTGGATCAAATACATGGTACTGTTTCTTTATTACAGATTAAAAGGAAATCAGTTTTAAAAATCTACATTATTTAATCAAAATGATGTCTATTGCCTTCTGTCTATGTCTGGCCAAATGTCTCTGGCTTTCTAGATAATGGATCCCATACCTGTATACCAATAACAACTAAAGAATTTCTGATCTGACTGCCTTCTTATGTTAAAGTTGGAACATATAAAAAGTTCACTCAAAAGCATTAAACAACAACCTACAGTACCTCCACATACACTTCCATCAACTGCAGCCTGTTTTCAGCTAAGGAGTACCTAGGGTTTCTCAGTGGACTGCTTTTTTATTGTGAGTGTGATTGTATGACCAAGAAGTAGAATGTGGCTTTCATTTCAGTTTTGGTGTTCAAAATGCAAACAATATGTTTAGCATAAACCCGATTCCATGAACTAATATAGAAAAAAGGATTCATACTGCCACTTTAAAGGAACAGTAACACCAAAAAATTTAAGTGCTCTAAAGTAAAGAAAATATCATGTAGTGTTGCCCTGTGCTGTTAAAACTGGTCTATTTGCTTCAGAAACACTACTAAAGTCCATATAAACAAGCTGCTAAGTAGCAATGGCGGAAATTGAAAAATGGCTATAAGACACAGGATAAGTAATGGATAACAGATAACATTATGTTCTACAGGGCTTATCTGCTATCTGCTGTGTAACCTGAGCCTTTTCTCCTTTGAATGGCTGCCCCCATGGCTACACAACAGCTTATTTATATAAACAATAGTAGTGCTTCTGAAGCAAACACAGCTGTTTTACCAGTGCAGGGCAACACTGCATTACATTTTTATTACTTTAAAACAATTTTTTTTTTATGTTACTGGTCCTTTAAGGCAGTTTCATTTTTTCTGAATTTAAAAAAGACCCAAAACTGTAATACATGTGTCATAAACTGTGAACAGGACAATAGCAATGTATTTTTGCCCTGTGCATGTTTTATACTGATTGGGATAAATCCCTGCAAGCTTATCAAGCGCATCATTCCAGAGCTGCATTTAATCCAGTTAAAGCAATATGTTCCTCCTAAATATGTGTAAGCAAAAATTGTATTCATAAAAGACACATTTTTTTATTTTGGTGGCCTTAACAAAAGGTGTTGAGGACCACACGATTTCCTTTGATATGAAGACAAACCAAGAGTTTCTAATATCTTTTGCACAAACTTAGTTACAGGAAAAATGTGTCTGTATACATACATACAATTTGCCTTAAACATGAGGATGGAAAACACGCTGAATGCCCTTGATCAAACGGAGGTGATTTATTAAAATATTCTATACCCTGATTTCCACTGTTCTCTTAAAACAAAAAGACGATCAAAATATCCTGAATGGTAAATTAATCATCACATCATAGCCAAGACCAATGAGCGTATATGTGTGTATATATATAAATATATATACATATATACATTATATGTACATTTTTTAATTCCTATGAGATTCTCAGAAAAGGAAGAAAATAATAAAATGGTGTCCTAAGCATAGCCTTGTAATGAACAGGGGTGTTTGTGCAGGTGCAGTAACCTGAAGCAACCAATGAACTATTTGATTTTAAATGAGAAGGAAAGCTACCAATTCAGTTTATTGCCAATAGATTAGCCAAAATAGTGCAAGCTAGAATGTTATACTGATTCTGTAGAATGCTTTACCATACCTGAATAAACAGATGTAGAGACTGTTTGTTTAGTATAGCAGCTGCCATAAAAGCTTGGTGTGACATTACTTCCTGTCTGAGTCTCTCTGCTCACTCATAGTTCTGGGCTCAGATTATAGCAGGGAGGGGAGGAGGAAGAGAGGAACAAACTGAGCATGCTCAAGCCCTAGCCCTGGATGTTTATGCTGATAACAGGAAGTCTGATACAGAAGTCCATGTGTACACAATTGAAGGAAAGAAATGCTGTATTTCTTTCGACAGAGGACTCAGAGCAGCATTACTTTGAGAGTTTACTTGTGTATTTATATAGACCTTTCTGACAAAGCTTACTTAGTTTTAACCTTTCCTTTTCCTTTAAACCAGGAATTGCTACCCTCCATTATCATATTGATCATTGGCCTGATATGGTCCAGCACATAGGTGATAATATTAGCACGAGATCTGCTCATTTGGCAACCTCACCAGTCGAATGCATGTTCGGGTGCGTAATGCTTATCAGAACTTTTCTGTACTAGTGACCATAGAAAACATTACTGGGTGTTGTACAAAGCTGGCTGCAGTACAATGCCCACTGGTTCCAGGCTGAGCAACATTCAGTACCTTTGGGAGTTTTTTGTTTATAGAACATTTGGATAAGGTAGCTAGAGTCCTTACTGAAAGCGTTTGCTGGTACATGCGTCCGGCCAGGCCTGTATAAAAAAACATAGAAGAGGAATTAGATTGCATTGAATGAGTTCTATGAAAATACTGTGGCCTGTGCAGTTTTCTACTAACATCAGCACCAGCCTAGGGTATAAGATAAGTGATTATTATCACCAGAACCCTCACATTTGGTAACACCCAGTGATTATACCTTTAGTTCCCCTTTAATCTATGCATGCATTAGATTGCTGACCATGAAAATCTAAAGGGAAGTGGGTAGTGAGTCACCTAAACCTTTCCCTGGAATTGGAGCTACTGGAGAAAAAAAAATTTCAGGGGAGGTTAAAGAAATGCTGCACCTTATGTCAAGCTTCTTGACCAATCCATCACAGCCCCACTTACAATGAAGATCTGTGCACACACAAATTTAGGGGCCAGCACGCACAATAAATCGTGTTGCTCACAAAATAATTTTTGAGGGAAAACACAAAAAACTGCACGCACATTTAAAATGTGCACACAAAAGAATAGAGGGAACAATGTCTGTGTCTCTAAATAAGTCCAGAGTAGCTCCTCAATTTCAGTTGATTCACATTACACAGGGCCAGATTTAAAAAATGGTTTTGCTGCTAGGCCTCCTGGCTGCTTGCTCCCCTGCTGCACTTTCCCCTCCCTCAACCCAAACTCCAACCACTGTTGCCTCCACCTAAGGTTGCCACCTGGCCAGTATTTTTCCTGCCTGCCCGGTAAAACATCTGCCCAGGCCAGAGCCAGTATTACAAATGTACTGGCAATGTAGCCATTGGCCTGCCCACCTAAGCCCTCAACCAGCCTAGAACTTACCTTTTCTTTTCCCCGATCTCCACCTTGTAGATCCCTTCATACCCACACCCCTTTTGACATCATCCATCCCTTGTGACATCATGATCCACCACCATCCCTGGCCAGGCCGGTAAAAATTTGTGTGAAAGGTTGCAACCTAACCTCCACCAGTGCCTCGCAATCTTTTTCACTGGGAACTGGGCAGGCAGGACATATAACTGTCTGTCAAAATCTTCCACCCAGTCCCCAGTGCTGGAAGCAAGCAGGGGACATGCCGCATAGGCATCAGAATAAAATAACGGCAAGTCAGTAGCGTCTTTGACAAATGTGACTTTCTAACGAACCTCAACACACTATAGTGCATACATGTCTATTCTAATTTTTATTTATAGTTTATAATTAATGACATTCTGCTCCGTTTTAAATATGCCTTATTTTTCTGTAGTGCTCTGCCAAATATTGCCTTATTTATTGTTCATTTAGAATGCTTCAATTGTACATTACAAAGGACCTTTTTGTTAAAGGAACTCATTTATACAGTATCAAATATGGAGCCAAATAATAATAATAGCTTGAGGCCATCTAGTCTTAATACAGGGAGAAACTGGAGTTGTTGTTGCCATCACAGAGGTCCCAAGGAAGCGTTTAAGAGTTATCGGTTAAAACAATAAAAGTACAATAAATATAATAGTACTTTTTACACTCTGTGGCAATAGTACAGGGGATAGAGTGTGTACATTCCGTGACTGCAACAGCCCTGAGTTATTATTATTATTATAGAATAAAATCATCATTGCCAGGCTAATTGTTACCATAAGACGCACAGACAACTGTAAATCATTGTGAGCGCAGAGCTCACACCATCCCAGTTTAGAACCTGGTTTTTATTTGCCTTCACGCACAAAGAATACTGTAAGCTGCACTGCATAGATTATTATTATTATTGAAATTAGTACAGTTCTGGTTATATTAACTAGAAACCACAGCTGTAATTGGGTTGATAAGGAACATTCATGTGCTGTGCACCAGACTATTGTGTCTTATTCCTGAAATATTCTGCTTTGTTTTTGGTGTTATGGCTGCCTTTAATTTAGTTATGTACCAGTCTGGTCTGGCACTCAAGAGGCTGCTGGAGCCATATTTTCCTAGCTTGAAGTGCATTGAAACACCTTTTCTTTTTGAGAACTTTTTATGCATTGGAGGCTATATGACAATTACTGGCAGAGTTTCGCTAGCATTAATACGTCAGTGCGAGCATTTCACAGCAAATTTTCGCTGACTTTAATTTCTGCCTAGTGAAACTACGATTGTACACTTGCGCTTAGGTCAATTTAAATAGGGCGGGTAAATATGTCTTGATTAGAGATGTTGGTGCGAATGCTTGAAGTGGTCACTTATTATTACAAATGTCCAAGGAAGCAAAATAAAGACAAAAGGGCTAGAGATCAGCCTACCCTAAAACAAAAGTGGAATGCTCCTCAAATGGTAAAAAAAAAAGGTTCAAACAAAAAAAAAAAATTGTAATAGTTACAATGACGTCTTCAAATATGAAAAAACGCCAGCTTTTTTTTCAATCATTTTAATAACTTTTCAGCATACAGGAAATTGTCACTGACATAAGGTTGAGGAGGATGTAGTTTCATCTTATCAGTTTGCCAGGTCTCAGCTGTAACTCTGGCAAATAAGGTAATCTTCTGTAAAACTGTGAATTTGCGGAGTAACGATGGCTCATCTGAGTGAAAGTTCGCCTGGCGATAATGCGAGAAACTGCAGTGGTCTCTATCGCTACCTAATTGTCCTCTGCTCCTGTTAGTAAATTTGCGAAGTCCCTGCGGACGCGAATTCTGCAGAATTCTCACTAGCAACGGCCAGTTTGCCATTTAGTAAAATTAACATATAGCAGGAGTGCCCATACTTCACTAATGCGAGGTCTACTTTTAGTGATGATGTCCCATTATGATCTACTTGCATTGTTAGTATTCTTTTCCATGGAAAATATTACTTAAATATTGATTTACGTGAGATTTAATAAACAACTTTTTCTTATGTAACCTTAACATCATAAATATCTGAATAAAAAGAATGAAACAGGACGGTGATTAAGACAAGCTGTTTGTTGACAGTGTCTCCAGTGTCTTGAGATCTACTGGTAGATCCCCATCTACCTTTTGGGCACCCTTGACATATAGGCCCAAATTCACTAAAGCGCGAAGCGTCCAACGCTAGCGTTAATTCGCCAGCGTGATGTCACTTTGTAACTTCAGAAATTCACTAACACCGGCTCTGGTGAATTTTCGATAGTGAAGTAGATAAACTTGTGCAAATTCGCACCCTTACGCCAGGCGAAGTTGCACACTGACGAAGGATCGTAATTACGCAAATTCACTAAGATCAACATTTTCCTGAACGTTACCACTTACGCTAGACTTTACTTCGCCTGGTCAGACCAGGCGAAGTTCAATACAATAGATAGGAGGTTGAAAAATTTCCGTCCCAAAAAAACGCTGGCGTGTTTTACCATTGGAGGGTGATAGTCTGAAAAAGATCAATTTTTTGGGGGGGTGTTACCCTCCTTCCCCCCAACATATGGCAACACAACTATACAGGGGGACAACTTTATTTTATTTATGAAAGGTTTCCTGGGCTTGTATAGTGTAATGTAGTGGCTGTAACATATACTTCTATTATACGTTAAAGTTCCCGCCGTATGCAAAATAGGCTTTGCTAGCGTAACTGCGCTCTGCCTAGCGAAGTAACACTAGCGCAACTACGCTAACGTTCGCCGACCTGAGCATAAATTCGTACTTTACGGAATTTGCGTAGCGCTGGCGAAAATTCGCCTGGCTAAGTGTGGCGAATGCTAGCGAATGCTAGCGAAGCCAACGCTGGCAAATTTACGGATCTTAGTGAATTTGCCCCATAGTATGTGAGCAGTACTTAGCTGTCTGTCCTGCTTCCGAGCTTCTGCCTTGTCCATAGCAAAAAGTACTTACTTACTTTGCCTCACCCATAGGCTGTTCCTGAGTTTCATATACCTATATACATATATATAATTTGTATCTGTTCAGTAACGTAACTAGAGGGGGGCGGGGCTTGGTGCAGGACATTCAGGCGCCCTCACCCCCTCCGTATGCAATTTCAGCCCGGAATCAGGTGCACAAGCTGCTTGGGGGCCCAGTGTGCATGTGACGTCAGCGTAGGTGAGGAGGTGGGGGGCCATTGGGGAGGCAGGTGGGGGTTGCCGTAGGGGAGTCAGGGGGGCCATGGACAACAGTCCGAGTAGGCCCGGCCCCCCCAGTCTGACCCTGTTTATAGGTCATTTTGCCCAGGGCAGCAGGATTTTAAGGAGTGGCATGAAGCCCAACCACACCCACATTGATTCGGAGGCTCTGATCATGAGATACAATCGTTTTTTAAATTTCCCATTCGCCAATCCTCCAAATACTCCAGACCTGACAATAAAAATTTAGGCATCTGCACAAATGAAGGGGATGGGACAGGGGTGAAGAAAGGCAGTGAGTCTATGGGTGCCCGCTATGTACAGTAAATCCAGCCCTGATTTTGCCCACTTGTGCATAAGCCCTACTTAGTTGCCCCTCCAGGACTTCACAGGTTCACATGCTACTGAACTGTCACCTGTGCCTTTTTCGGGGGAATCCAAGGGCGGCTGCCGCCTGAAGCACCAGCCCTGATGCTGCGCCCCCTCTCCCGATCTGCGCTTAAAAATCAGTGACGGAGCAGGTCAAAGTAGGCAGCATCACCCACACATTTGGCTCTTAAAGATTTCGGCCTTTTGCCGCCCCTGTCGGTTCACTGCCACCATGAGACAAGGTTCTAACCTGAGTGAGTGAGGCAGTTGTGCTGGAATGGGCAACTTCAGCATGGGAAATAGCCAGACTGTAGCAAAATTCCTAGCCACAAATAAGGGTTTCAAAAAAAGAAAACAAATGCATTAAGTATGTGACATATTCAAACGGATACTCGCGTGTTTTGGCAAATGCTTTTAAAGTTCATTGTCTATTTTTGACACCGTCTGGGAACAAGGTGTTTTTGTAGAAATTGTTCTAAATACTTGCTTTCTAAATACTTACTCTTTCATGTTATCACCTCTTTGCTTGATCAGGAACAGATCGCAGGCTGGCTTCATTTCTTATGTAGGTCTGAAATATATTTCAAAAGTGTGCGGCGCTGTAACTACTTTCATCTGTTGCATTAGCCTTTTTTGTACTTTCCCAATATTATTACCAAATGCTTTTGCTATCATTTTATTTATCTTGGTATTATCTTGTGCTTTTGCCCAAGGAAAACACTTGGTACCTTATTAATAACGATACAATAATAAACAAAGCGTGCAATACATGAGACGAACTGATATTATCATACGAAACTAATTTTTGTACAATATTTGGTGCGTGCATGGTGGGAGAATAACCAACCAATATCGGCAGAAGACTTGGATATTGGTTGGCTCACCAATCAGGCTGGCTGGAAAATTTAGATCCGGGTTCTTTGAAGGCACCTGAACATCGGCCATTGTTAGTGCTGAATCGTCAGATACAGGTAGAATTCTATTGTTTCTACATGTATATCTGACGATTCGGCTCTACACGTGTGTGTTGAAATGAACTGTCTTTCCTGGAAAGGCATTTTTTCCAGGAAAGGTCATAATTGTAATGTCCACCTTTAGGGTCAGGCAACAAGTAGCTGCTTAAGTTGCAGGTAAATTCAGTTGGATAGTGGGTCTGAGTAGACAAAATTCTGTTTTCAGGTCTGAGGTCCACCTGATTAGACACATGCAGTCTCAGTTTCTCATGGCTGCATGTTTTCCATTTAAATGAATACGGAAATAGATTTCAGTGGGCAAGGACATCTTGTTTGCTGTGTTGTTGCCAAAGTTGCCTGCAGTGATCAAAACATCTGGGCCCCATCAGCCTTAAAGGGCAAGGAAAGGCAAAGAAATAAAATCCCATTTTTACTTTCTTTAATGAAAAATAAATCTATCTCCAATATACTTTAATTTTAAAATGTGTACTGTTTTTATAAGAAACCTGACTGTATGCAGTGAAATTCTCCCTTCATTTAGTGCTTCTGGCAGGGAAACAATCACTTATAAACAGCAGGGGGAGCCCCTGCCTTACTTACCAGCCATGCAGAACTCAAGCAGACCATACTGAGCATGTGCAGTGCCAGTGTCAGACAAAGATGTATAACAAAGTTACAAGATGACAGCCCCCTGTGGCCAACTTTGAAAGCATAAATCATTTGTTTGATTAGGCTTGTGGTGCAGTAAGTTCTTGTTTATGTTTAGTATACAAAATACAGCATTTCTAGCCTTATTCTATTTGACACTTTCCTTGTCCTTTAAGGGTTTCAAATCCCGTAGTGATGTAATCATTGAGTTTCAGATAGACTCACAGATCACAGAGCAGTTCTAAGTGACAGAACTGATGCATTGAGCGAGAATTTTATTAAACTTGCCTAGTCTAACACAAAACCATATATATATATATATATATATATATATATATATATATATATAATATTACACTGCGCTCACAGATCTTTAGTGATGAACAAAAAATACATTTATTGAACCAATACTTCTGTCTCAAGACCTTCAAAGTTACAGTGTTGCACAAAGAGCAGAACTGAATAACCCCCACCTAAAAAAAAGCACCAAAAAGTCTGGTAGTTGCCATTGTAACTATAGTGAACACCCATATGTAAATGAATGTGACAGTGGAAGCCAGTAGCTAACATTGGATAGCTTCACACCTGCAGATTAACTCAAGCTTTTTTATATTGGTGGCAATGTCAGAAATCTGGGGTCAACCAAAGTAAATGGTGATGAGCAGAAAGCAGGTGTTGAGGGGGGGGGGAAGAAGGACCCTCATTGATTGAACAGACTAGGGGGAACTCAAGCAGGAGCCATTGAGAAAGCATTCCCCAACAATGTCTGTGTTTGTTGGCAATTGGTAAAGGAGAGACTAGGGGGGCTCAGAGCAAAACCCAAGTTATTGTCTTCCCCACAGAAGTTTCCTAGATATTATCTATCTATCAATATATATATATATATATATATATATATATATATATATATATATATATATATATATATAGTATCGCCATACCTTAATTCTGCAAAGCATCATTTACATTTAAAATGATTTGCTTAAAGTTGTCTTTTCTGTAATTCAGAGCTTTCAGGATAACAGGTTTACCATAATGCTATATATATATATATATATCAAGAAATAAAAAATACAGCACCATGGGTCTTATTGTGAGAAAATTCTTGTATTGTTTCAAAGCATAGTATATCCAACCGACGTTTCGGTCCCCATTGGGACCTTTTTCAAGGTATTCTTGATGCATATCACCTATTACGTGCACATGGGCAGCTATGAAGTAGCTGATTGGAGAGCGGTGCTGTCCTAGCAGGAAAATATATATATATATATATATATATATATATATATATAGTCTTTAGGAATTTCTTTTGTGTTTCTATTAAAATCATTTACTCTGTATTTTGCTATTTCATACAAATTTTATCTGCACACAGGAAAGCTGTGTTTTTTTTAGAGAGTGCTCCTCCATGTTCCATATATATATATATATATATATATATATATATATATATATATATATATATATAAACACACACAGTAAATCTGCCCTTAAGTATTTTACAATAGAGATACTACTTTTCTCATCTACTCTGAAGATTAAGATAAAACCTACTTTATCGATGCATTACTGCACATTTAAATAAGGCATTCTAACAATGTAAGTATAGGAGAGAAAGATGAGAGCTATAAAACACATGGGTATATATATATGCTACAGTAAAGCAATTCTACTAAATATTACAAATTCTGTTAAACATGGGAAGTTACTCTATGACAGTGTTGATGTAAGTGATTTTATCACAAAGAAAATACTGTGTTTGGAAGGGACCTCTTGCCTGACCGTATGGGAACATTATAAACAGCTGTCAAAATGATATAACTTAAACCCCCAAGTCTACAGGGAGGGAGAGCATCACTAACAGAGATAGCGAAGGTATGACTCCAGATTACATCATAAACAGCAAGAGAATCAGGAAATCTGTTCCAGGTTCTTGTTGTAGAGAAAAGAGATTAAAGCTCAGCCTGTAGAGCAAGTCATACAATGTAGTTATTTGAATCCTTCATGTGAATTAGATAAATCTGCCCCATAATGTGTGTTTTTAGATGCAGTCAGTGACCTCCATTTAAAAGCTGGGAAGAGTCAAAAAGAAAAAGGACAATAATTAAAAAATTATAAAAATAAATAATGTTGCTTAGAAATGACCATTTTATAACATACTAAAAATGTACTTAAAAGTAAACCCCTCCTTTAAGTTGCTTGGCAGTGGCATACGGTTATTTGCCCAGGCTAAAAAACATATCTCTGGGCCACCACTACGCACCTCCAGACCGCCCACACCTTCTTCTGTATGGTAGATACTATGAATGCACCAAATCCAGTTTTTGGAATTTGGCCAAATCGATGAATCCTACATGAAAGATTCGGCCAAATACCGAACCAAATCCAAATTTGCATATGCAAATTAGTGACATGAAGGTGAAAAGTAGAAAAAAAATATTTTTTCTTCCTTGTTTAGTGACAAAAACTTATGTGATTTCCCTTCCCACCACTTATTTGCATATGCAAATTAGGATTAGGTTCAACCAGGCACAACTATTTGGCCGAATCCGAATCCTGCTGGAAATGGCCGAATCCCAAACTGAATCCTGGATTTGGTGCATCCCTAGTAGATACACCACTCAAGGCAAATATAATTCAGAAATACCATAGAAGGGAATTTTCCTGTCTACGCTGGTTTGGGAGTTTTATCCACCAACTTTCTCTTGAAAGTTCACTGCATAATGGAAACCAAAATGCACCATGTGCCATGCTCTGTAAGGGACAGTTCACCGTCAGGGTAATGTTCTACTTTTAATATATCCAGATATCCAGTAAATAATTCCCATGTCCAATTAATTTAATTAAATCAGGAGATGAGATTATACAGATCTCGGAGCCACAGACCCTAATCCGAAAGATCTTCAGCCAAGAGAATTTTTCAGTATATCTAATAGGAATCCAGCTCCCTGATGAGGGAGGGGTAGTTTATACTTGTGCCAGTAATCTGTTGGTTGGTTCCAGAGAAGCAAGGCTTAACTAATAGTCCGCTGTCCTGACCTGCAAGCCAAAGAAATCCATGTATTCAGATTTGTTCATCTATACGAATATGAAACACCATCAAGGACACAACCAAAACCTAGATTATAGGTAGACTCTCCCCAGACAGTAAGGACCTATATTACAAACACCAGTGTAGGGATTCATGCTAAATGGCAACACCAGAGGCATAGGCTGTGGATATATCTTGCCTATGTAACCTTATATTGCAACCTGGCTGGCTTGGCTGGTAAAAATGATGCATCTTTCCATAATTCAGATCTTCATACCTCAAATCTACTAAAAAGAATAATGAAAACATTAAATAAACCCAATAAGCTGGTCTGGCTTCCAGTAATTATCAATCAGAAATACCTCCGCCATCTTCACCTCTTGGGTCTATTTTACAAAGTAAGCGGCGGATGCGGCGCATGCACAGTTGGAGCAGTCTTCCGGTTTTTGACAACTGCGCAACAGTGACAGAAATTAGTGAAGCACCGGAAGAAGACTCGAAGATTACAGAAGAGCTGGAAGATGGCGCCCGTGTGTTCCTGTGCTGAATCTGCAAAGAGAGGTAAGTAAAGGCTTAGGGGTAATTACTGAAGTTTACACCTAGGCTGGGGGGGAGCAGGGGAACTGAAAAGTTGGACACGATAAATTCACTTCCTGTTTGAACCTTTTTGCCTGGTTATAGATCCCTGGAGTGCAGTTACTTTTCTAATATACACACACACACACACACACACACACACACACTTTTCTTTATTGTGTACATCAATCCGACGTGTTTCGGCCCCCATTAGGGCCTTTTTCATGGCCCTAATGGGGGCCGAAACATCGGATTGATGTACACAATAAAGAAAATTTGATTGTTCACAGAATGATGATGGAGTGCAGATCTATTCCAGTCAGTATATCAGTATATGCAAACATTTAGACCCTGCACCCGATTTGACTAGAGGAACGATTCCGGATCAGAGTGCGGCTACATCACACAGACTATGGGGCAGATTCACAAAGATCTGAAAATTCGCCAGCGTAGGCTTCGCTAACGTTCGCCGCACTTCGCCGGGCGAATTTTAGCCAGAGCTACGCAAATCCACTAAAGTGAGAATTTACGCTCAGGTTGGCGAGTGGTAGCGTAGTTGCGCTAGTGTTACTTCTCTAGGCAGAGCGCTGTTACACTAGCGAAGC
>CM044434.1:22554282-22573117 GCA_024363595.1 Xenopus borealis | reverse complement strand
GCTTATATTACAGCCAGGGAAGCTCATTTTCTGCTGCTGCTGCAGAAATGAAAAGACACGCCACTGTTATCTTTTTTTGGTTAAAGTAGAGTAAATTATTATGCAGGCTGAGAGGGGTTCCCAAACTTTTTCATGTTACTGTAACTATGTCAGAAATTTACTGTTACCATGGATTTTGGAGTAATATCGTCTGAATCAGATACACAAAACTGTAAATGAATGTGGTTGGGTGTGAAAATGCAACATCCAGTGTTGATTGGCCCACTAAAGCTGTAGGAGATTCTTCTGACAGGCCATGGGACCCTTTCTTATTTCCATCATACAGCACCTATATAATATGTCTATGTTTGTGAGAGAAGGGACACTTGATATCACGTTCTGACTTTCTCTGACTTTCTCTGACAGTATCTAACCCAAATGATGACGAGGTGTAAATTGCACTTAACGTCATTAATGCAGAGATACATCTTTGTGGCATATTAATAGCAAGCTCCTAAACCTAATAATATGTTTTAGTTGTACTTGTTTGTTTTGCTAGCCACTGTAAACAAATGAAAGGATTCCACGAAGAAGATAAACATGGAAATAAACCAACTTGAAAGGGAACAAAAAAAAAATAAACAACAATACTATTAGAATTCTGAAACCATAACAAATGATGCTGAGAGCCTTTAGCTGAAATATATCATAAGCTGGAGCATTACGTCGGGAGGAACTTCCCTTTAGCGTTGGCCTTAGTCTCAGAATACATAACAGTTTAAAGGGATACTGTCATGGGAAAACATGTTTTTTTCAGAATGCATCAGTTTCCAGCTGCCCCGATCATGTGACTTGTGGAACTGCTTTCTGGCAGGCTGGGGGGGGGGTGATATCTCTCCAACTTGCAGTACAGTAGTAAAGAGTGAATGAAGCTTATAAGAGCACAGGTCACATGACCAGGGCAGCTGGGAAATTGACAATATGTCTAGCCCTATGTCAGATTTCAAAATGAAATATAAAAAAATCTGTTTGTTCTTTTGAGAAATGGATTTCAGTGCAGAATTCTGCTGGAACAGCACTATTAACTGATGCATTTTGAGAATTTTTTTTTTCCTTGACATTATCCCTTTAAGCTTATTATAGCTTTTCAAGATCCTATTGGCAAGCCAGTGCCAGAATAACAGCAGGGAAGATTTAGCTGTTGTACCAGGTCCTGTTTCAAAAAGTCCCTCATTGGTCTGGGGCATAATTTAACATTAACTTATGAAAAGTGGCAGTCTTTAGTGCTTTGCTAACCCATCACTATTCCCCTCTCAGCAGTCTGTTTCTCTTCATGCAGGAGCCAGATTTTGATTGACAGGTAAAATACATTGGTATGTGCTCCCTTTGTCTGGAAAATGTAGCAGAGCTTTTTTTTACAACTCGAACACAATGCTGCACAAGGAAACGGTGCTCCAGGGCTTGCACCCCCTTGTGGCTTGTTAGAGCCACATCTATAATGAATATTGTGTCGGAGTGGGGGGGGTTACCTAACTACTGCAAGGAGAGCAAGATGGGGATAGTGAAGAGTAACGTGATCATTTCAGAAATGGTACTGAATTTTTTAACCATTATACTTAAAGGGATACTGTCATGGGAAAACATGTTTTTTTCAAAACACATCAGTTAATAATGCTGCTCCAACAGAATTCTGCACTGAAATCCATTTCTCAAAAGAGCAACCAGATTTTTTTATAATTCATTTTGAAATCTGATATGGGGCTAGCCATATTGTCAGTTTCCCTGCTGCACCTAGTCATGTGACTTGTGCTCTAATAAACTTACTGTAGGTCACTTTTGACTGCTGTTCTACAAAATAGAGCTATATCACCTACTCGTAGGGTTGCCACCTGACCAGTATTTTACCAGCCTGGCCGGTATTTTTGATGGTTGATCCCAATGTTATTAATAGGAAAAAAAGATAAATATATACAGGCCGGTATTTTTGTCAAGAAAAGGCAACCCTACCTACTCCCTGCCCTCCCCCCCAGCAGCCTAACAACAGAACAATGGGAAGGTAACAAGATAGCAGCTCCCTAACACAAGATAGCAGCTCCCTAAAGCTGGCTATACACTATAAGATCTGCTCGTTTGGCAACATCACCAAACAAGCAGATCTTTTCCCCATATTTTTTCCCACCAATGGCAGGGCTATATCGGGTAATCTGAACGTTCGGACCTAGGGCCGAACGTTCAGATTACCACGGGGAGGAACGGGCTCCAACGGGTCGGTCGACCGAAAAATTAAACCTTCTAGTTCGATATCATGGCCATACACAAGCAGATAAGCTGTGCAAATTAGTCTAAAGGACCAATATCAGCAGCTTTATCTGCCCATGTATGGCCACCTTTACACAATATAACGACTGCCTGGTAGATCTAAAAACAACACTCGATAGTGAAATCCAGGTCCCATTGAGACACATTCAGAAACAACAGCCTGCCAGAAAACAGTTCCACCCTTAAGTGCTGGCTCTGAAAGCACATGACCAGGCAAAATGCACCTACACACCAATATTACAACTAAAGAAAATACACTTGCTGGTTCAATTAGAGTGAATTATTTGCAGTATAAACAGTATAATTTAGAAATAAAAACAACACCATAAAAATCAAGACAGAATCCCTTTAAGAGATTTATTTTGCTTGTTCCCCTTTTAATTATAGAGTTTTTTTGACCAGTAATCCCACAGTAAAATCCAGGAATGACCTTGCACAAAAGGTGATTTATGTATGATTAAGTTATAATTAGATATCCGGTGAGGGAAGTGTCACACTACCGAACAACAGTCATCAAAGTGGCGGCTATTGCTATGGGTCTCTTACACTTCATAATAATAACACTCTCCATATGCATCCTAAAAATATGGCCACAGCCAACAGTGTATCCAGTATTATTTTTAAAGCGTCTCCTAAATGTCATGAAGATGCAAACCATGTGTATGCAGCAAGCTTCTTGTATATTAACTTTATGCCAAAAAGGTGAGTGACGTATACTTGTTTATATTCAAGGGAATAACACATGCTCAGCACAACAAACAAATGGCCTATCACAGGCTTCTAAGGACTTTCTACGGACTGTAGGGGTCATTTATGACTTCCAGTGCCAGTCCAAATCTAAGAGGTACCCTGGGTAAGCCCCCAGCCACCCCCCAAGTGGGAGTAGTGGTGCAGTATGTGATGGTGAGGAGCAGGACTCCTGCCAACCAGCAAGGGTGCTGAAATTATAGAAAGTTGAGCTAGGCCCTAGCTGCTAGGGGTAGGTAGTTAGATGTTGTATGTGCCAAGCACCCCCCAATTTGTTTCCACTCTTTTTTCTGCTTCTCCCTAGTTCCAGCCCAAAGGAACAAAGGAATGCTGCAGCTAGCCCCTTGAATTGAGCAGTGATTGTGTTTTTCAGCACTTGGTTCAGTAGGGCCAGACAAGGGGTGTATGTGTGTCCACCCCATCCCGTAGCCTAGCTTGCTCCGACCTCCTGTATTCCTGTCATTTAGATCCTGTTGTACGTTGTAGGAATGTTAGGTTGTTATACTTTTATACTTCCTAAGGATGTTTTATTCACAGATAGTGAGCATGTTAAACGGTGTAGCTGATATTAGTCCATAGCGGAATTGTACTCTTGTCTCTACAATAAAACTAGTTCTACTACTGTAGATGTTACTGGACCAGCAAACTAATTTTATGGCCTCTTTTTTAGAAATATATATTGAAATGACTCATTAGTTGGGTCTCCTGCAGATACAAGGTCTGCTTCCTCTGCTTCCTCTGTAACACATCTGTTCAGAAGTCTGGTAAGGCTAATCAAGTGCTCTACAATCAAGTGCTCTACAATAAAGTGTTTTACAATTACTGGGCCCCAGAGTAAAATTACTTATGCCCCCAGTGAAAACTCTAAAGTGTTCAGATTGGATGGCTTTGAGTTCCCAAATAACATAAGCATTGGTTCTGTACTACAGAAGGGTAACAAGAAAGCAGACTATTTATGATGTGGCTTCTCCATCTATAATATCATAGCTACACACTTGTGAGTCTAAACTGGAGCTAGTTGGGAACTATTGGGTAGGATTTAGTTGTATTGATTGTCAACAGAAGACTTTGTGATGCTGAGTGTGGATTCCAGTTGCCCAGGCCTTGTTCACGTGTTCAGATGTGTGTGCGTGCATGATCATGGGCATTTGCACATTTTTACATGTGTTCATACCAACTCAAAGGTGACTCAAAAATCCTGATACTTTGTGTTCACTGCAATCTACCTGTATTTATTTTAGCAGTGTTCTGCCTCTTCCTACTGCTTTCATGCATATCATTCCTTTTTGTTTCTACAGCTGGGACTATGGCTCTGCCACACACTTTCAGGCCTGTGCATGTAGTTATGTAAAATGACATATAGAGGGTATTTTTAAACATGGCCCATAATGCGGCTTCTGTTTTACATCTTGACATAGTAAATTGAATTGTGGAGTCGCTCTTGGCTGAAACGAATTACTGAGACTCCTGTGGCCCCTGGGCAATGGGGAAAGCAGTGTTGGGTGGAGACCTCTAGGGAACATTCCCTCTGGATCCCAAGTGATCTGATGCCAGTGACATATGTTTTTAATTACCTTTCTCTGGCATGCTGACTATTGCACAGTAATAGGCATAAAGGACTCTTCACAATGACCAATTTAAAAGGTATTTTTTAATAACCATAAAAATACAATAACCATTTGTGTTGCATTGTTAGTGGTCTAAGGACAAGTCTAAATGTGCCTTATTTAGTAACCCATGGGTTGTCTCTTGTATTTCTTCAGTATTCTTTTTTCAGTTATTTTCAGGGATCCACTGAAATCACTAATATAACACAGCACTAACCAATCAGGAGAGACAGGTGTTTACACTGTGGGGGAAAAAAGAAGAAACTGGAGCAAAATATACAGAATACAAAGATTGATGCATTAAAGTCAATGGGCGTTCAAATAATTTTGAAGTGCGACAATTTTGATGTGCTGCGAATCTTTTTGGGAATTTAAAGTATTCCTTAATCTTCTTTATTCTTCCCCTCATGCCTGGCCATCCAAATGTTTGTTGAAACCAGTCTTTTAACTTACAAACATGTTCCAATGGGCAGAAGATCAGTGCATATATGGGAAGCCCCACTGCACATATTTGAATACTCATCATCAGGTATAGCACTTTTATGGGTATCCGCAGTAAATTTTCCAGGAGGGGGCAAGTAAACTAAAATCACAGGGTAGCATCCCACTGAACCTAGTCATGACAATGCAGAATTAAAGCTAGCCTTGTGGTGGGAAGTAAAAAAAATGTATTGTGTTGTTATGAATTACATGTACAAAAACTTCTAACTAGCCGGAGGAGAAGTCAGGGTGGGGCAACTGCCCCCTCTTGCCCCTTTCTGCAGACACCCATGTGCACTTTATGTTCAGTATCTTCCCTTTAGTGATCTGCAGTATATTCACATTACAAATCTTGGCTGTTGTTTCCTGCAGGAAAGGGCCAGCATATCTATTACCATCAAACAGTAAATGGAAAATATTAAAGTGTTTTGTGGGTGAAAAGTTCAGACCCCAACTCAGCTATTTCCATTCAGCACTGGGGAGATTAATGACTTAATGACTACTAATAGTTCCCTCTCCTGGGTCTCTGTCTCTGCATTGTGTGCCTTGTCGGCATCTTTCTCTGTCTCCTTCGGAGCTGCTTTCCCTTTCCATTGCTTAGGTAGTGGGGTATGTTTTATTCTATATATGTATATTAGGCATCTCTCACTAGATCTGACTAAAGGTGGTTGCACGATGAGAGATCTGCTTGACAGTACTGCATTACCATTGTTAGTTGTTGGGGCCATCGGTTAGCATGTATGGCAGTGCTTTCCAACTTCTGTGGTATCAAGGGCCGTAATTTTTCTTCTCTAAATGGTGGAGGGACGAAAATTGAAGCCAGTGTTAGCCACTGCCTTTTTATAGACCACATCCACTTTAAAACACACCCAGGGCAGGCATAGTATGGCACACATTGGCAGAATGTGGAACACAAAGACAGTGTATGGCACACACAGGGAGCATAGGTCAGGCAGAGTATGGCACACACAGGAAGCATAGGTCAGGCAGAGTATGGCACACAGGAAGCATAAGGCAGGCAGAGTATGGCGCACACAAGAAGCATAGGGCAGGCAGAATATGGCACACACAGGGAGCATAGGACAGGCATAGTATGGCACACACAGGGAGCATAGGACAGGCATAGTATGGCGCACACAGGGAGCATAGGGCAGGCAGAGTATGGCGCACACAGAGAGCATAGGGCAGGCAAAGTATGGCACACACAGGGAGCATAGGACAGGCATAGTATGGCACACAAAGGGAGCATAGGACAGGCATAGTATGACGTACACAGGGAGCATAGGGCAGACAGAGTATGGTACACATAGGGAGCATAGGGCAGGCAAAAGTCTGGGTCTCAGGTGTGAACAGAACAGGGCTTTAGGGATGTGAGCAATAGAGGTGTCAGGTGTGAACAATAAAAGGGATTACAGTCTGAATTTGAGATTTAACCAATGCAGGGGCTAATTAAGCTCTGCAGTGATACACATGGTAAGCTAACACATCAGGCGGACTTTCATGTGGGGGGCCACACAAGGGACAGACCTGATGTATGGATTATGAATTGACATGGGCCACATCTCCCTACTATGAATTAACACAGTCAGGTAACCTAAAAATTGTCTAGGCCTATAAAAAAAACCCAAACTGAGTAAGCTACTTGCCCATTCAATATCTGGCCAAAAATCGTCCTTTTCTCAGTAATAATAAAACAGTAATTTGTACTTGATTAAAACTAAGATAAAATGAATCCTTATTGGAGTCAAAACAATACTACTCAATTTATTTAATGTTTAAATGATTTTTGTTGCAAACTTAAAAAGAAGGAGGATCCAGGGGTGTAACTACGGAGGGAGCAGGGGGTGCAACTTTGCCAGGGCCCACACCACCGCAGGGCCCCCCGGCAGTCTTGCACCCGCTGCAGCCGGCTCGAGTTGGCTGTAGCGGCACAGAAATTTGTCACGGACGAGGGTGGGGGCTGCACCAGAGCCGCCCCCACCTAGTTCTGTTACTGGGAGGATACAAATTACTGTATGGACCCCTTATCCTGAAAACACCAGGTCCCAAGAATTCTGGATAGCAGGTCCTATACCTGTAAATGGTAAGGCTGCCTTTATATTGTTCCATTTAATTCAGGCCAACATCCTGATGGTCAGAACAACAGGAAGTGGGCCTCCATATTTATTGTATTTCCATATTAAAATTCAGTATGTGGTGGTTTTTGTGTACATTTTCTAGCAACATCAATCTCTACATGCTATCATTCAGACCTCTTACAGCCCTATATTAAATCAGATATCTTAATTTCCCCTTCAGGGAGCTGAATGTTTACTCTGCAAACTCATAAAGCCACGGAGCATAAAGCATAACTTTTAAGATGGTTGGAAGAGCAAACGTCGCCAACTGTCTGCAGCTTCTTCTATTTATATAGCTATAAAGTCCATTGTCAGTGATCAAAAAAAAAAAAACATTACTGTTGCCAACTGGTTGCTAATTCACTCTCAGACACCTCCAGGCAAACAGTTTTGGAACAGGGTCACAAAGGCCATCTTTACTGCGGCAAATTTGTGTACAGGGTTACTCACTCCAATCTCCCTTATGTGAAAATGGTCAAAATGAGCAGCTTATGACATTAAAGGAATATTATTGTAACTATATACAAACTTAGAAGATAATTTATGTTTGGCAGAGTTTTCCTGATGAGCACAGTGATACAATCCCAAATTTTAGACTATTTTGACCGAAAGCTTGATTGAGGTTACCTCTTCCGAGCAAATGTGGCTCCTGTCATATGAATAAGCACAAATAAAGCTTCCTGTGCAAAATTTGCATTTAAGAGCATTGATCCAAAAATAAAGTGAATGTAAAGCTCACTGAATTCATGATCCAGCAATCAGCAGTTGGAATTCCAAGCACAAGATCTACAGATGAAAAAAAATATTTCAGCAGCCATAGAAATAAAGACCAAAAGCAAATTATTTTAGAGCTACCACTTTAAATGCCATATTGCAGTGTTCTGAAAAGAAGAAGCAGTCCAGATTTGGTCAGACTGTCTGGTCAATTCCGTAATGTTTGGGCACTGAGGTTCCTGCATTCCATCAGAATTCATATACGAGTATTTGGAAGAGCTGCAGTTGACTTACCCTTTGATTGGTGAAATGCATTTCCAAAACACTTGCAGCCATTCACAAGAGAGAAAACAAAACACAAACTCAAATGTGTAAGGGGTGAACTGAGCATTACTGTTTTCGGTCACCCAGTCTTAGCTTTCCCTTTACCCCTTCCACTAACCAAAAAGACCCAGACTCACTTCCCCATAAAAATAAAGAATATTTTTCAAAAATATCACAATTTTATCATGGAATCTGGCAATCATGGGTGTTTTTTGCCCAATGTAGGTCACTGCTTCCATGAGGATTACCAGCAAATTGGCCCTTAAACATTATGGACTCCCATCAGATGCTATAGAATGTATCACTGGGGGGGATCTGACAGAAGCACTCACTTTCAGGGATTTTCTTTCTTATGCTATTGTCTTGTCCAACCAGAACCCTGGATACAAATGTTAACATTAATCTGACCAGATAGGGGGTTCCTCTCAGAAACCATTACTTTCTGTCCATGGTTGAGATGAGGCATCAGCCATTGTGCCTAGGGAAAGGACTCCTTTAGCCTAGGGGTTATACATATTCCAACAATTTATTCTGTAGATGACATGATTGGTACAGTATAATTAATATGGTAAGATGCCAGTGTTTTGTGAACTGATAAAGAGATATGAACAGATAGCAGCAAGATGTTTTCATTTTATATAATTCTTTGTGATTGCACGTACCTTGGTGGCATTGACATGGTGAAACAAATAAACCATCTCTAGTGGTGATGTCCTACCAGGTATGCAGGAAGGCCCAGCATGTGTGTTTTATGTGATGCTTTTTATTCTTCTCTTGCACAGTTTTGAATGCTCATGTCTGTTGTTCTATGTCAGACTTAGAATTAGGCTTTTTGCTCAGCAAAAATTGTAAGTGTAATGAAATAGTTGACTCTTATGTTCTTGCAGGCCTGGCATCTGAAGACTTGAGAGCCCCTTCCAAGAAACAAAGGTTATATCTATTCACCAAAGTGCCAATGGGAATCAGCCAAGACTCTACCTAATCAAGAGGATGGACAGAAAACCGACCTGCATTGAGAGCCCATCCCTAGGTTCTGAAAAGGAACCTCTGACCTGCAGGGCTCGGTCAGATTTTAAAAAGGATGGACAGCTACTGAGGAACTGCAAACCCTCATTGCGTCTCTCTGAAGAGCTAAACAAGGTGCATCCCAGTCCTGGAGAAAGAGGAGAACCAGGAAATATATCCAACAAATACTTGGCTGTGCAGAGTCCAGAAGCACCTTGCAATGGCATGAGAAATGGCGGGGATGAAGGCTCGGCCCCTACACTTACTGTCCTCCCTGCTTGTAGAGCTGAGATACAACATCTGCAAACGGAGATAGGAGAACGAGAGACATGGAGTAAAAAAATTGACTTTCTTCTATCTGTTATTGGATATGCTGTGGACCTGGGAAATGTATGGCGATTTCCTTACGTCTGTTACCAGAATGGAGGAGGTTAGTGCCCTAGATGTCCTTTGACATGAAGGTCTCACTTATTGTCTGCAGCTAGTTCAAGACAGAAACCTGCCCAGTTTTCCAAATTTTCATCCAGACAGCCCTTTCGAAAACCGGACTGTCCGGGTCAAAACCATACAGGTGGCAACACTATGTCACTGTGTCTGGGACTATACATATGAGACTATGTCTTAGAACCACTTAGACTAATGGTACACAAGGAATATATATTTATATTATATATTTCAGCTATACTCCAACTTGCTTCCATCTATGGCACTATTCACAATTCATATGTAAATGTTTACAGCCCCCTGTTATGATTACCTGATACCTGCTTCACTCCCACGCCACTTTGCACACATAGGAGCATGTTTATTTTGCTGTGTAAAGGGAAATTCACTTTAAAAAATTGTTTAAAAATTGTGTTAAACAAACACCAAGAATATGAATATATAAGAATGTATGTAACTTTTCCTACGAAGGTATACTGCAAAGCCATTTGAATCAAAGAAAAATGATTTACATCACTAGCAACAATTTCCTTTGGTTTTGGTGATTGGCCGTTGATAAGGATTAGTTGCAAAGACAGCCCTGGATCATAGGCATGACGAGGCCCTGTGTAGCTTCATGGGAGAGGACTACATTTCCAAAACGGCCCTCATTCAGTTTGAAAGGGAACTGCCCAGTGTTGGACTGGTATGCCAGGGTCCCACCAGAAAACCATAGACTATGGGCCCACCTAAAGAATCTTTATTCTTCCTCTCCTCACTCAACCTCTTTAGTAAATAAATGTTCTGTATTTTGCTGATGAAAAAGGATCTGTAGAGGTGACTATTGTCCCTATGTGTACTCAAATAGCCATGGAGATTAAAGCTGAACACAGATCAACCAGAGGCGATCCAAGCCACTTTGCCGCCTGAGGCGGCCTTGAATTTGCCACCCCCCCCCACCCCGCGGCACTCACTTTAGGGTAGGGGAGATCAACAACGCTAGTGCAGAGTGCGCAAGTGAGTGCTCTGCACTAGAAGAGCTGAATTTCCGTGTTGAAAACCAGAAATTTGGCTCTTAGTTACCAGGAGCGGCATTTTTGCTGCTCCTGGTAACCAGGGGGGCACTGCTGCCTGATGCGAGTGCCTCAACTCGCCTCATTAGCGGAATGCCCCTGAGATCAACTAAACCAAAAGCTAATAATGGGATAGAATAGCCTTCTGCTCCTTAGGGTTGGACTGGGCCAGTGGGACACCAGCTAAAAACCAGGTGGGCCTGGAGACCCAGACCCACACCCGTTTACAGACCGAGCTGCCCCCTGATATTGCCCCCATCAAGAGTCCTGGTTGCACCTGCTTATGGTACAGACACTCTGTATGGGTCCCAAGAGGTGACATTTTATTCTGTGCTGAGACCAGGCCCCTCACCTGGTCTGAGCTCAGGAATGGAAAGTGCTGTGGGTATCAGTGAGGACACAGTGCCTCTTGCCATAGATACAGTTTATTATGATATTGAGTCTCATATGGCAGCAGAGAATATGTAGGATTGCTCAACAGCTTAATATGAAATCATTATTTGTATTATGTGATTTTGAAAGCCAGAAATGATATGGTTAACTTCCGCTGCTGCCACATGCTCAGTGGCCAAATCATCCAGTTCACTAAGCACAATGGGGAAAGGATCTTGCTCAAAGCCACAAGCAGCTAAAGGGAAAAACCCATGGCTCAATGAGCCAAAGACTAATGGTGTGACCAGCCAACCTTACATTCATAGTCGGCATTTGCTGGTGAACTAGAAAGTCATTATTTGGTTTTATACATTTTTTCTAAGACAGAGGTATCTGTCTGAAGTTGTGGGAATAAAATACAACAGTGTATAATGTAGATCTCCCAGTGCTATGTTTCTTTTTGTGTGTGCAATGAGAATGGATGTGATAGCACCCAGCGAGTCTTGCCCAAAGCAAAGCATTCATGCTGAGGGTTGTGACAGAGCAATGGTCAATTTATACAATATAACTATTACTTCTTGAATATCAACCTATGTAGCAGCAAAGCTGCAATGACAACTTGCCTTCGGTAATGACTGGCGGCAAATGTAATAATGTCTTCCCTTTCTGTTCCCATATTTCTCTCTCTGCAGTTGTGATCCCTTAACCTCCAGGATTGTCAGTGTTGTGTTTTATCATCCAATGCCCTTGCTTCAGCCAAACCATATTTTATGCATTGTTCCTTCTCAATGCAAAGCATTCCTTAAAGGGCACCAATCACAGTCAAACTCAAACACATATTAACAACCTGACCAGTACAACCTAAACATGTTTAATCAAACTACATCTACAAAAAAACACAGTTTTTAAAAAAATCCCATACTTTGTCAAATGGGTTCTCTCACTGAGGGAGTCCATACTGTGACTACAACATGCAAATGAGTTAATGAGCATGCTCAGATTGTAGCACTGCCCTGAGTATTCTACCCAGAATGCCTAGCTTCAGTAAACTCTAGAAGTATCAAGAGAAGTGCACACAGCAACTTCCACAAGGTGGCAGCACTAACACAGAAGTTTGGCAGATTTCAAAATAGCTTAGAAGGTTTATTAGCCAAGCAAGGAATTTCAACTGAGCATGTGCGAGATTTCAGAACTACAGTTGGCTGTGAAGATATAGGTAGGAGGAGCCAGTGAAATCCAAGATGCCTGCCTCAGCTAGAACTGCAGTGGAGATAGGGGAGATTTTGCAGAAGGTATAGTGAGCTGATGATTTACATTATACAAACAATTCTAACTGTTTTAAAAATCGAATTTCTTGAACTTTCACATAGTGTATTCACTTAGTAAATGATTTTAGTTATGATTGGTGCCCTTTAAAGTGTCCAGAAAACTTTCCTTTAGTTCCTTCCATTCCATCTGATTTTGTCCATGATTAAGGTTCAGTTCTGTTAACTTTTCCTTTTCTCTAATTAGGGGCATTTCTTATCCCATATGTGATCATGGCTGTTTTTGGTGGGATCCCATTGTTTTATATGGAGCTGGCCCTGGGTCAGTATCACAGGAATGGCTGCATTTCTATATGGAGAAAAATCTGTCCCTTATTTAAAGGTAAGAGGGATGCAGTCTGTAAAATGTGAATACATTCTAGATGAATTACTGATAATAATATGTGTTTAAATGTAAAGTATCTGCGTGTTATTTGGAGATAAAACTTGTAGTTCACAGTAGTTCACAAGGACAAGGAAAGGCAAAAAAAATTAAATCCCATTTTTACTTTCTTTAATTAAAAAGAAATCTATCTCCAATTTACTTTAATTAAAAAATGTGTACTGTTTTTATAAGAAACCTGACTTTATGCAGTGAAATTCTCCATTCATTTACTGCTGTGGATAGGAATTGTCAGACGGTCCCTAACTGCTGTGCAGGGAAACAATCATACTTATGTACAGCAGGGGGAGCCTCCGCCTTACTTCCCAGTCATGCAGAACGCAAGCAGTTTTGTTTGTTTCCCAGTTTTGATAATTTATGACGATCCCTAAGAAGCCCAGACCACACTGAGCATGTGTATGTAGTCTAGTCTTGCAAAGATTTATAACAAAGTTACAAGATGACAGCCCCCTGTGGCCAACTTTGAAAGCATAAATCATTTGTTTGATTAGGCTTGTGGTGCAGTAAGTTCATATTTATGTTTAGTATACAAAATACAGCATTTCTACCCTTATTCTATTTTAGGCTTTCCTTGTCCTTTAAGGGCAGCTACATTTTAGGCCCCCTTGGATTCACAATGAGGCAGAAGTACTACCAAAAAAAGTATTATTGCCTTATTCACCTTTATATTAACGTTTATTATGATGTAGATGCTATTCTGCGACTGTTTACATTTGGTTTTCATTTTTTTATTATTTGTGATTTTTAGATTTTTTTAAATATTTATTGCAGTTTCAGCAATCTGGTTGCTAAGGTCCAAATTAAGGTAGCAACCAGGCATTGCTTTGCATAAGATACTTGAATATGAATAGGGGAGGGTCAGCAACCCCCATTTGAAAGCCAGAAAGAGTCTGTAGTGTTTCTCCTCATCCTCGGCTACCAAACACAACAGAGTCAAAAGAAGGTGGGAAATAATTCAAAAACTATAAAACATAAAAAAATTGAAGTCAGTTGAAAAGTTGCTTAGAATTAGCTGTTCTATGATGTACTAAAAATAAATTGAAAGACGAACCACCCATTTAGAAAGGTTCCACTTCTCTGCTGCACATAAAACTGCCAAGAAAAATTTCTGGAGAAGGGGTTGCGGGGCCCGACTGCATTGCCTACACCAGGGCCCGTGGCTTACAGTTACATTACTGCCTCCATTTCTTCATTGAAGTCTGCCCTGTCCATCCATACCATAATTAACAATGCGGCAACTTCCTTATCCATTTTTGTACAGGAGTTTTGTATGTGTATTTTTTGCCGGTTTGAAATCTTTTTTGCATGTTTGATTTATGTTTATTTCACCCTTTCTGGCAAATAAAAACTGGTGGCTTTGCTCAAGTACTAAATCTAATGGCATATGGGTTGTTTGTCCTTATCTTTTCCAATGGAACAAAACAGACATTAGTGGTTTTCAGTGTTCTTGGTGTTTCCTTGACAAACCTCCATTGGAAAAAAAGTCAAAAGCAATGAAACTCTCATTTGCCCATGTTCATCTCTCCCCAGGAATTGGCTATGCTATCTGCATGATCGCTCTTTACGTAGCATTTTATTACAACACCATTATGGCCTGGGCCCTCTACTACCTCATCTTCTCATTCCGCTCCGAGTTGCCCTGGACCAGCTGCCTCAATGAGTGGAACACGGGCAACTGCACCAACTACTTCCAAAACAGCAGCGTCAGCTGGTCTAACAGCTCCATCTCCCCCGCAGAGGAATTTTACACGTAAGTGCATGTAAGTGTGGTGAGGAAACACGGGAGATGGGAAAAAGATGAATGACACTTTGGGGGATTGGGGTCGGACTGGACCGGTGGACACTGGGTAAAATCCCGGTGGGCCCTGGTGGGCCCCGCTGGCCCAGATCCAGAACCTGGATTTGTTAAGGACCCCCTCCAGACCCTGAGGGCTTCTGCCTCAGCCCCCCCTCCAGACCCTGAGGGTGGCTGCTTCAGGGTCTCCCATCCGGCAACCCTCCCCCCTGCATGTGCGCAGGAGCACATTGGAGCAGCCCTCAGGGTCAAGTGGGGGCCCCCCAGTCCGATAGAGATCTCATAGAGGTTAGTGTTGGTTGTCGATTCAGTTGGGTGCCCAACAGGACAGGTATGGGATCTGTTATCCAGAATGCTTGGGGCTGGGGAGTTTCTAAATAATAACTTTTTCCATACCTTAAATCTAATAAAAAACATTTAAACATTAAATAAACCCAATAGGATTGTTTTGCCAACAATATGGATTCCTGCAGCCTAGTTACTAGGGATGGACCAAATCCAGGATTTGGCCAAATGCTTGTGCCTGGCCGAACAAAATCCAAATCCTAATTTGCATATGTAAATTAGGGGCGGGTAGGGAAATAACATGACTTTTCCTCACAAAAGACGGGTTTTTCCACTTATATTTGCATATGCAAATTAGAATTCAGATTCGGTTCTGTATCCGGCCGAATCTTTCACCAAGGATTTGGGGGTTCGGCCAAATCCCGAATAGTGGATTCGGTGCATCCCTACTTGTTACCATCACATGCAAGTTTATTTTTCCCATAATTTTTATTACAGAGAGAAAAGGAATATTTTTTTTAAAAAATGCAGAATTATCTGCTTCAATTGGACTCTATGGGGTATATTTACTTACAAGCAAATTTTCGCTTCAGAAGGCGCATACTTTGCATAACTACATCAGCTATTATTTTGTGGGGAATTCGCGTATTAAGCAAAATCTAAACTGCGTCTCAGCAAATGAACGCTGGCTGGCAGGGCAAATTTTCTTTTTCTAAATAAATAACAATAAAAAATGTCTGAGTTTCCGGAAACTTAAATTTGTGATTTTTGTTGCCAAAATATTTTGAAATATTTACTATATAAAATGATAAAGGCCGTGCTGGATATTGGGCTCCCAGCATGGTGTTGGAATGTGTGTAAGGATAATGGTATGGTTTACTTGTAGATGGTCTGTAATGGGTTTAACATGATAGATGTACTGTATAGGGACTGTAACAATCATACATATTCTCTAACTATATTACAGCGGAAGCAGTTCTACAATTAGCTAATAGATTTCATTAAAATGTCAAAATAATGGTGGACTTAGGAAGACCTAATGGCGGCAGGAAATAAGTCAATATTGCCAATTGTATAAATGTAAGGAAATGAAATACTTCTGTTATTACCGTATAACATTTTTGTGTAACATTCCCCCAGATTTTTTTTATTATACAGTTAGAGGTTCAGGTAAGGGACCTGTTATCTGGAATGCTGGGACCCTGAGGTTTTCAGGAGAAGGGATCTTTCTGTAATTTGGATCTTCATACCTTGATTCTTCTTAAAAATAATGAAAGTAAACCTAATAAGGATGAATTGTATCTTAATTGGGATCACGTACAAGATTCTGTTTTTATCATTACAGGGGTTTTTAAAAATGTGAGTTATTTTATGATATCAAATTCTATGGGAGACGGCCTTTTCGTAAATTCTTGGATAATGTTTTTCCAGATAACGGATCCAATACCTGTATAAAGGCTTTATCAATAGAACAGGGTATGTTGGCTCATATTCAGTTTCATCCAAAAATGTCCCTTTTGTAGGGCCTGTGCCTAGGGAAGCAGCCTTATTGAATTTCTATGTAGTAAATACATTTTCTGCCTCTTCCCCACTTCCAGATATATTCACAAGAAATCTGTGGGCAGAGGTGGGGGGTATTGGGTGACTGTCATGGGCAGAAGTGACATCACAAGCATGTGCTCTACTTTGTGACATCACTTCTGCCAATATATGCACCAATGAGTACAAATAGGTCCAGTGCCTTGGGCAACAAACAGAAAACAGCCCTGTCCTATTGCATTATCTTGAGAAAACTCCATTGCAGCCTGGAAACTGAGGATTGTTTGTACAGCAAAATTTCATAATAACGTCTTTAAAATCCTTTGTTTCCTCCTGTCTTTCAGCCGGCTAGTGCTTCAGATACACAAGTCGAAAGGTCTGCACGATCTTGGGGGAATAAGCTGGCAGCTCACTCTGTGTCTGCTCCTCATATTTATTGTGGTCTATTTCAGCATATGGAAAGGAGTGAAAACATCTGGCAAGGTCAGTGCGAAAAACCAAGTATATTAAAGGATGTATATAATGTAGCCATGATTAGCAATGCATAAATACAAAAGGACACATTAAGTACTTTGAGGAAAGTTGCAAAATCCTTATCCTAAATGTTTAACGTGTTAAAATCTAGAAGTGAAACTGTGGGACATCTTTGATAAGTGTTGCCCATGCAGAAATTCTCAGATACTAATGAGACAATAAAGCTGATCCATATTCTGCAGGTTAAAGGAAAAGGAAAGGCTCTGTTTACTTGGGGGTGCCAAAAGTTAGGCATCCTACCAAGTTGGTACCACCCTTTGGGACTCTGTATCTGTAAAAGAGTTTGTAAGACAATAGGGGGCATATATGCTAAGGGTCGAATTCGAGGGTTAAAAAACCCTCAAATTCGACCATCAAATTTTTACTGAATTTTAACCCTTCGAATGTCGAATTTGAAGGGGTATATCGCAATTCGGAAAATCGAACGATCAAATAAAAAAAATTTGATGGATCGATTAACCATTCGATCAAATTTTTTTATTTGATCTTAAATTCGGTAGGTTTAATCTGGCGAACTAGGCGATCAAATTAAAATTTAAAGGGCAAGTAATTCGACCATCGATCAAATAGATTTTTATTCGAATCAAAAATTCAACCAAATTTCGAATCATTCACACGAATTTTGTAAATCTGCCCCTAGGTTATGCCTATGACTAAGGGTGCTAATGCCTAAAACGTGTAAGGCTCTGGCCTTGTTAATTCCAAGCAAAGCAAAATAAAGATTAAATGGAGGATGGTGGCTGCTGACCATTATTCTACCAACCTCTTGAACCCGTGTGCAACATTTAGAAGAAAAAGGAGCTGGGGAGCAACATTAGCATGAAAAATGTTCCTAGGGTGCCAAATAAATTATGTGATTGGCTATTGGTAGCCCCTATGTGGACTGGGAGCCTACATGAGAGCACCTGTTTCTTATACAACCAAAACTTGCCTCTAAGCCAGTAATTCAAAAATAAGCACCTGCTTTGAGGCCACTGGGAGCAACATCCAAGGGGTTGAGGAGCAACATGTTACTCACAAGTTACTGGTTGGGGATCACTGTCCTACAGCATGCCCTTAGCTGGCATGTCACCCTCAGTGATTCCTGTGCAGAAGTTTTATCCGGTGCAAGGCAAAGACTGCAATGCTGAAAGGTTGTCATGCAATTACTTTGTGCCTCTGGCTCTAATATGTGAGATTTTGTTGCTCCTACACTTGCACCTAGCCCTTCACACAGGACCCCGTAGGCTTGTTTTCTGTTTTTTAAATATATTTTGGCATCTCCCAAATGACAAAAGGTCATGTTCATTTGATACTACTCTAATTCAGCTCCTTTGAGTTTTCTATGTCAAGGCAATAGGGCAAAACCATTATTAGAACTGACCTTACCCTTTTTCAGGTGGTGTGGGTTACTGCTACATTTCCTTATATTGTGCTCACCCTCCTGTTAATACGAGGAGCTACTCTTCCGGGTGCCTGGAGGGGGGTTCTTTTCTACTTGCAGCCCAACTGGGAGAAGCTTCTAACTACTGCGGTAAGGAAGAGATCTGCATTTAGTTTGCTAATGTCTAAAGCTGCCGATACACACAAATAAATGAATAATCCCTAAGATCATTGGGTAATGAGCAGGGGGTGTAACTTTAGAGGAAGCAGACCCTGTGGCTGCAGAGGGGTCCAGGAGGTATAGGGGCCCCATGAAACCCCAACTCATATACTATTTCAATGAAAATTGGTAAAACAAGTCAACCTCTAGACATTTTGGGGGCCTGAAAAACTATTTTCCGTGGGGGCCAGTAATATCTAGTTACTCCACTTGTAATGAGCATTAAAATAAAT